>ML119734.1:7113-50698 GCA_003788565.2 Ascobolus immersus RN42 | reverse complement strand
CTCCCTCCTCGCTTACCCTCGCTTATCGGCTACAGCCGATATGCGACACAAACGTGCTAATCCACATGTCCGTTCATTGATTCGATCATCACGGTTTGATTTCATTTCTATTTTAGAACCTGGTCTTTTTTCTACTCAAGATAAGCTTGTAACAATTCCAGATTATACCACCTATCGCTCTTTCCATGACAAATCTCGCGAAGGTGGTCTTCTATTATACATACACAATGATCTCATCTCCTCAATCCACATTCTCGAACTCAATGACCGTCACATTATCGACAATATCTGGTTAACATGCAATGACTGGCTCTTATGTTTTTGCTACTTACCGCCAGTCAACAGTACTTTCGTCAATCTCTGGCCCGATGCCTGCCCAATAACAACTATCATCAACAAACTTGACACCTTCTCCTCTATCCACAACCCAAATCATTCGTTACTTATTGGAGATCTCAACGCTCGCATTCCATTGGCACCGGATACCCGCGCTAACAAATGGGGCACTCAACTTACCCGCCTCATTACCGCGAGATCTCTGGACTCATCCATCCCTCCCCTTACCCCTATCCCCCCCGGTCAATTCACTTTCTTCGGTCCTACGGGATGCTCCACCATCGATTATGCCCTCACTGAGTCCCCCACTAGTCTCTCTACCCTCACCTGTCACGACTATCATCCTGACATTTCTGATCATATTCCCATTTCCTTGTCCTTTTCCTCACATCCCCCCATCCTCATAGCCAAAACTCGTTTTCCTCACCGTACTATTCAACATGCTATCAAGACCTCCCAATTTCCCCCTTCCTTTTACACGTCTAAGGAGAATAAAGCTCAAGCTAATCTGGCCGAACAGTCTCTGCTGAGTGTTATCAAATCATCAACCGATATGCCTCCCAAGCCAGCCTCTCCGACCTCCAACGACCCCTCTCCGCCCTCGAGATCCTCTTACGACCGCACTGTCAAGCGATTGTATGCAAAAATGAAAATGGGCCATACTCTTACCGATTTAGAGCTTCACGACCTCCGCCAGGCTAAGCTTAGGGTTTCAGCGGTCACCAAACACAACCGACGGGTCAAAATGCAGACTATGCGCGAAAAGATGATGAGTCTTCGCAAACATCCGAAACGTTTTTGGCAAGAGATTCGGAAAATTACTCGCAATGTTCGAGAAATTAGAGTTGATCCCTTAGCCGCTTTCACCCACTGTCAACAGCTTTCATCTGCTTCCCCAACTCCTTGCCTTGATCCCCTTCCTTCTCACCCCTCCCTTCCCTCTTCCCATGACTCCCCTCTCGAGCCCCTTGTCGACGACCCCATCACACCGGAGGAGATTACCACGATGTTAGAGCGCATGTCAAACTCGGCTAACGGAGAAGACCAAGTCACTGCCACCGAACTTCGTCAGATAGATCCCCAGCTTATCTCCGAATTCTTCAAATCCCTTCGAGATATCGCCGAAGTCCCTGACTCATGGCAACGAGGCATTGCTATTCTTCTGCCCAAGAACAACAAAGATACTTCCGACCCTCAAAATCTTCGAACAATCCGCCTCCAACCACGTCTCAAACGCCTTTTTACCCTCTGCGTCGCGCAACGCATGGCACAATGGAGCACCACTCAAGATGCTCTGCCCCGCACTCAAAACGGCTTCCGCTCCGGTTACCGAACCGCCGACAATATCTTCATTATTCGCACGATGCAAGAAACTCACAATTTGACAAACACATCTCTCTTTGCGTGCTCTGCAGACGTTTCTAAGGCTTTCGACAACGTCTCTCGCCCTCTTCTCTTTGAACTGCTATCCGCTTGTGGCCTTAACGGAGCTCTTCTCGACATCATTAAAGCCACTTATTCGTCTAGCTCCACGACGCTACACTTTCAAAGCCGCCATTCAGACTTTTATGCCGACGAGACAGGCGTTTCCCAAGGAGATCCACTCTCGCCTTTGTTATTTATTCTCTACATTTCATGTCTCGATCTTTCGGATGAAGACGATGCGTTGCTTGCTTTCGACCGTATGGGAGAGTTGTTACTAGCCGATGATATCATTATCCTCTCCACCTCTGTAGCAGGGATCTCGCGCAAAATGACTAAACTACGCGATCAACTTCAAGCCCTCGGTCTCCAACTCAACTCTCTCAAGTCCAAATTCTTCCCCCTCTTTCACTATACTGGCACTCTACTCCCCTCAGTTGACGATGATATTATCCCTCTTCACACTACCATCACTATTAACGGTTATACCATAGACTCAGCTAAATTTCCCTCTTGGGATGTCCTTTCAACTACGGAACGCCGCCTCAAAGACGCTATCGAAGCGGGCAACGATCTGCGCATGATACGATTCCGTCTTCAAATCGACAAACCTCAAGATCTTAACCGCTTCTACAAGCAACTGGTACAGGTTCGATACAATTACGCGATGGAATCTCTTCTGGGCCTGGGCAAAACGATTATGGATGAAATCGACCTCCATCAACGAGAATTGGTCTGCTTTATTACAGGTGTTCACGCTACCGCCATGACCTCAGTACTCGCATTCAATCTACACCTACCCGGCTTTGCTCTTCGCCTTATCCGAACCTGCCTCAAACATTTTCAATACATCTCTCGCCTATCAGATCACTCTCGCCCTATCAAACTCGCCATGAAACAATCCATACTCAATTTTCGCCACTACAACTTTGGCTGGTTCGCCCTTTTCGTTCACGAAACCCGCAAAATGTTCGATCGTTCGGTCAAACATGGCTTTACTTTGCCGGGCTTCCAGATGAGTCTTCTGGAGGAACTCTCATTCGATCATGGACCCGACAATACTAATCCAAACACCTTTGCTGCGATTCACGAACTTATCACATACAACGAACGCATACAAATGGAAAGGGATCTAGTTACCAGTTCTCGTCTTAAGACACTTCGACGTTACGGCACTACCGAGTTTGGTATTACCCACCCTCCTGCTTACTTATCTCTAGATCGCAAGTTAGCTCGAGGCTTCGCGCGACTACGATCCTCTTCTCATAACCTCCATATCGAATATTTTCGCCTATCTTCGCGATATAAACCAGAAAACGAACGAACCTGTCCTACATGTCCGACCATCATCGAGGATGAAACTCACGTCTTTCTGGATTGTCCAGCCTATCTTGAACAACGGAGCCTCTGGATCACAACTACTTACGGACACAAACTCACTCGCACTCAGTTAATGCGACGAATCCTTTCTCCATCACATCAACACGCTACTCAAACGGCGAAATTCATCAAAACCATTTTCGACATTGCGGATGCTAGATATGCCTAACGTCTTTTTGATCACGCCTTCCAAATATTTCCTAATATTTTTTTTTTCTCTTTCCCCCATCTCCTTCCCCCTTTGTATTTCTCCGGCCGCCAAGCCTATTCCCAACTCCTTCCTATTTCATTTCCCCACCCCAACAAACTTTTTCCCACCGCTCTCCCTCGCTCTTTTCTTCTTCCTTCTTCTCTCCACTCCTCCACACATCATCACATTCTCACTTCCCACATCACCCTACCTTACACACTCTCCACACATCTTTGCCTTCCCTCCATCATGTCCACACCTTCTCATATTCCCCCTCCCACTTCCCTTGAAGAACCGGTCGCCACACCAAAGGTTTCTACTTCTTCTTCCGAGAATAGATACAAAGCCATCCAGATTTGCGAGCAGGAGGCTATCATCTACTCTACCGATGACGAAGACCGATTCGATAACTACCTCAATCCGATTCCGGCCCTCTCCGTCTCCAAGAAACTCGACCCTAAGGGTAAAGGAAAAGCTGTCGAACTTCCAGACTCCGACTCCAACAATGTCGCTCCCGCTCCTTCAGAGACCGAAGACTGGTTCCTTGCCATTCCTGAACTCGATGACCCTCAACCCCCAACTGCCGCATCATCCTCAACCAACAACACGGCTTCATCCTCTGGGTCGACCGAACTTCTCCCTGATGGTTTTCCGACACTCCGAATGCTCATCGACCAGCTCGGAGAAGAAGAAGGACGCAGCTGTTTCGATGAGATCCGTCAATACAAGTGGGGCTATTTGGTGGAATCTACACAAACTGCTTGGGTCTTTGAAACCGATGGCAGTCTCAAGATGATCGGTAACCAGCACGACACCGACCCCGTCTCGACTATCGTTGGTTCCAAAGTCTGTTTGCGTATCTCTGCCGAACAATTTGCCAACATGGAGGTCCCTGTTTCCTATCGCTTGGCTCATCCAAACCGCATGTTGGAACAAACGCTGAATGACGTCTGGAGTGCTCAATTGTCCTCCTTTAAGCACAATCTCGAATGCATCAACGACTGTATTGACCAGCTTCAGCAGGCAGCCTCAAAGTCTGATGCTCCAGTATCGATACCTTCGGCTAACCAACAATCCGCTAGCGACAAGGATATTCCTCATCCCATCAACGCACCTCACTCCTTGTCTCTTCCAGAAGAACCTCAAACCGAGGACTATGACCTTATTATGCAGGATGCTCCTTCAACTCCAGCCACTACCGGTACAGCCATCGACCCAATCCGCTTGGATACACCAAGTCCCGATGCACGCTTTCCTCTTCCCGCTAAGCCTCCGGTTTCTTTTTACCAGCCTGCTCGCCAAGTCAGTCCTAAACGTAAGGCGGTTACTCCTCCTCCGTCTTCACCAGAGAAGAAGCTCAAACCTCTCGACTTATCCTCTTTCGGTCCTCCACCACTCATGCCAGCACTCACCATCAAGGGCCTACATGGTCGTATCAGAGAGCACAATCCTGCTACTGCTACGGCTGGAGCCACTGCGAGATTGGCCTTCACAGAAGAATCTTTACCAGACGACGAGTCTGCTCAGATTCGAGGCTCCAATCCCTACCTTACGCCACATTACACCGCTGCGCAACTCGACCGCTTAGACGACGACATCATCACTCTCGTCTCCTCGAATAAGCGCTTGAGAGCTCTCAAGGCACGCAAGTTCTCCTCACTCGCCCATCACTACTCGAATCTGTTCAAGGCTACGATGGATTCGCCTGAGGATGCGACACCTGCTGCCACCGGCGAAGTCGTGGAATCTGGTATTCGTATCATCGATCAATATCGCAAGGCTAGAGAGGACCTCAACTCTCGCATGGTTATCTCTCCGTTATACTATAAGCTCCAAAAAGCTTATCGCCAACTTCAAGGTTAAATCCACCAACGTTCCCTCTATGATTGGGTCTCGTCGAAGTTTGCTGGGCTGAATGGTCGTTCTTTTATCGGGTCTATCTCTCGCGAAGGATATGGATTACCTTTTACCTTTATGTCATTTGATGGATCAGTTTGCATTATGGTCTTTGCTTTGTATTCTCTTCGTTTTATTTTTTCCCGTAAGGGCCTAGCGCTTTGTTGTCTGGAGAAAATTTTTTTTCTCCCTTTAGTTATTTTTAGACTAGTGATTAATAATAGACCAGAACCCGTAGTGGTTTGATTGGTCTGAGGTGGTAGACTTAAGGTCTCCCCTCGAGTTATATATATATCGTAGCTTGAATGTGCCCAATAGCCATGTGACGCACAAAGTGGCATGAACAAGATATGAGGATGAATCGAACCGTTCATAGCCCCAGTTTGTGTACTTCTTACTAAACTTACTCGAGTGTGTGAAGTTCGAAATGCGGAACCTCTCGTAGTTCCTCCGAGTCGATCCACATCATCCCCGTTACGCCATGAGCATCTCAGCCCACTTTGTCTCACACGCCCAAACACAAGTATGTCTCCTTCCTTTGAAATTGTGCCCCCAAAACAGCATTGCTCGATCAAAACACGTACTAAGTAAAAGAAAAGTTTACAGGATGAATCGAAGTGAGTGTCTTTGCGTGCTTCTCTATATTTAGGGTCACTGATGCATCGATTCGATCGTATCGTGCTGCGAGAACTCTGAACTTTGTACTTTTAAACCATCCCCGTTACGCCATGGGCTTCATTCCCTTCAGGTAACGAAACTTGAACGCTTGATCTTTGATGCATGCACGAGAATATGCAAAAACCGCTCTGCAAAAGATTGGGGAGCCGATGAATCGTACCTTTGTTTTGCTGCTGTCAACTTCAAATTCACTAGGTCACAGTTCTCGTGTTGCAACTTTTGGCGATGAGCAGTTCATCATTTGTCATTGCATCCCCGTTAAGCCACTGGCCTCATCCCTTACATCGGTATGCCTAAATACGTACGATCCGACTTGCAAGGTAGTCCTAAAGAGGAGCCGTCCAAGTTTGCCTGCATGCAAAACATAAGTACTTCTTAGTATCAAGCTCAACGTTTGATCCGCACCCGTTCCGTCACCTACTTCGACTCTGGACGTACTTCCTTGCGTATCGGCTTTCACGGAAGGCTTAGAACAGGGCCATCCCCATTATGCTAAGAGCCTTTTGCCCATACATATATGAGTGAGTTTCTGCAATATACATGCCGCAGATTACCTGATATAATTCTGGAATAGCCCGACGTTAACTCTGAGACGAAGGATGTATAGGAATTGGAGTTGGTCGTATATAATAAGTAAGTACGTATCACAATGGGCATTAAGTACTTCGACATGAGAACAGACATGCGTTATCTGGCATAAAGAAGACACATATTGCTACAATCGCACCTGTGTACCAACTGACCTCAAAAAAGTACATTCCTCTTGGTCAAATTTGCTGTCACTATTCCTCTCAGCCCAGAACGAATCCCAGACTAAAACGAAAAGAACATCGCTCATGCAAAGACTCGGAGCCTCATGTTACTAAGTGGCGAAGAGAACCAGCTTGCTGTTCCGTGTAGAACGAGACTGCATGAGGCCAAATCTGAAGCAAGACGCCATGTTGCTCATGAGAGAGTTAGTTGAGCCGAATTTATCCAATCCCATGAAGAGCCTTAACGGGCACGATGCAAGTGGCTCCTGAAAAGAGATCGTTGTTTCAAGCGTTGTTCTCGACTTTGGCCCAGTAAACTCAGTAGAGTCTGATTCTCCAGGACAACAGGGCTGTACATACCTGTCAGCTCCTCTTCAGCGGCAAGAACTCCGTCATCCTACATATCGTAGCGGCTCGGGAGCTAATCGAGCTGGACCTGTCAACAGCATCTCGGAATGAACCGACGATAAAGGCACCATCGCGTAGATTGTGTGGTGGCTGTGGGTCAACATCTGTGCTATTTCGTCTTTGTGTTGTCCAAAATTTTACCTCAACTCTCCCAGCAGAGCCCCACACCCTCCATTTCGAAATTCCCAACAGCAGGGCTAACCGAGCTGAACCTGTCAACACCATCTCGAGCGTCGAGACATCAGCCTCCATCATCTGTGTGGCGGTTGAAGTTTGACTCCGCCCTTGCGTCGCCCTTGCATCCCTCGAAACGTTGCCAGCAGAGCCTCACACCCTCCATCTTCTTGAGCCGCATGTTGATCCCAAGATCATGAGAGCAACTTCCTCACCTCTCCGCTTCAGCCGATTGGGCGAGCCTTCCATCCTCACCGCAAAATCCGCAACTCAACATCACAAGCAGAGCCTCAAGGAGAGCCTCCCCTTCCCGAAAAGGAAACTCTCCGTCAGCCGCACCGATCGGACCACCACCAAGAACCACCAGCTCAACGCCAGGACAGCCGCGATCCGGCACCCCACCCAAAGACCAAAAGAATCACCAGCACGGGCCAACGCCAATCGAGCTGAACTTGTCATCGGCATGGAGCTGATGTTGTCAAGACGTCAGGAAACGGCACCATCTTGACAGTGGCCTCTCAGGTACCGATTGACATTGACATTGACATTGCCGATGATGCCGACCGGCAGCGCAGAGGCTTGGTCAATGCTGGCCGACATCAAGCGAGTTTGTTTGACGTTGCCGATGGACCCGATCTCTCTTGACGTTGACACTGGCGCATGACATTTGACGTCGGCATAACTGGTGATGCGTTTCAGGTAGAGTGACAGGTGTGAAACTCGCCTGGACGTTCCTGCGAGACGGGAAGAGGGAACTTGAGCCGGAATGAGACGTTGTGTTTGTGTGCGGCGAGGTGTTGGGTGTAACTGGTCGTTTGCGATGAGATGGCGACCGCTTTTGGCCGTCTATGCGATAGAGAGCAAATCTCTGCTAAAGGCGGATGCGATATCCTAAAATATGCCTAGAGCGACAAGAAAGCGGTGTAGATGGTGAGGTTATGAGGGAGGGTTCATCCTGGTGAATCGAGTGCCATGCCGACCAAGACGTCTTGTGTAGCGGGTTTTGGGTATTCGAGGAACCCCGTGTTTAGGTGGATTGAGTCGCCCAGTCGAACAAAATGGAGTCCCAGACTTTTCGCATTGAAACCAGCAAAGTTGGTGAAGACGGAGACAGCTTGTGATGATGCTGAAGTTTGGTGATGGTTCGTCGCTAAAGTTTCACACCCAGTTAGCCCTTCAGGTTTCACAGTAGCAACCCCAACACCCATGTCTCGGCGGCCCTTCTCCTCCCTTCTAGCCCGACTCAGAGACACTCACCTGCTTCGAATCCCGTCCTTCCCCGTCGCTATCGTCGGCCAGACCGCCAGACCCGCCGAAAGCTGAAATTACGCACCCGTTCGTCTCCAACCGAAGGGCATGAGGTCCACCGAGGCATACATAACTCACCCTGCAGCCAAAATAGTGCAATTTGCCGGTGTTGCTCGCTGTGATGCCATGCGTGATGCTGTGCAGTGCAGCTGAGTTCCGTGGGGTCCAACGACCCGGTGAAGCGGTGATGGCAGATAATTATCCGCTGCGAAGGATGCAGGCAAGGCGTTTGACATGCGGGAACGGTACCAAAGTTGAGATGAAGCGGATGAAGTGCTCGAAACATCATCGTGAAACTGAAGAGAGGAAGGTGAGGTTCATGATGAGTTTGACGAACGCCTTCGGTTATTCGGACGAACTAATGAACAAGGCCGAGTAAGATGGCGAAGGTCGGGGTCGGTAGGAACTCTCTTGCTGCTAAAGTTACCACTACATAATTCGGGAGGGTCGAACCGACGACTTGTAGCTGTCATGATGGCATGACCTGATATGCAAAGATCCGAGCGATTCGGTGAAGCAAAGATGCAAAGAATAGAATAGAGATGGCAGAAAGCACAAGCTCGTCGACAAGGCTGTGAAATGAGCTCCCAATTTTATCGATCGCCAAACGAGAGACAAGTGAGAAGGTTTGGTGGTTAGCCAGGAAGGCAGGAGAGATGAGGAAAACGCTATGGTCGAGTCGCCAAGCTCTGTGGACTTGGCCAACGTGGACGGAGTCGAGGAAGGAGAGGGAAGCGGAGAAAGCCACGAACTCCTCCTGAAGAAAAGACATGTTTGACTTTGACGAAAACGGTGCCCTGGTTCGGGAAGGAAGTGCTGTAAGTGGAAACCCCACAGGCCTCCGAAACATCGTCACAATGCCCCGAGAGACAAAACACATTCAAAAATTCGGTGATGCTCTGGAAACACCAGCTAACCCAGCATTTTCTAGCAGTGTCTCCTCTCAAACCTTCCAAACAAAGCACCAAAGACGGCAGACAAGGCAGCAACATACGAGAAATCAAACTCAGGAGACTGGTTCCGAGCCATCGTGAAAGAGCTCGCCTTTGGCCCGCTGGCAAGCTTGCAGTTCAAGACTCTCAACACGAACATCCAGCAAGACCGATGTTCCCGACACAGGCTGGGAGCCCCACATGGCAAACGAGGACGGTGCACAGGTTTCCACACCCCACAGGATCATCACGAAGTCCTATGTACTTGTACGAGGAGGTCGAGGAAAAAAACTCGCTCACGGCCTCCCAACAGAATGGATCCCACGTTGTTCGCCTCGTCTCGGCTCGTCTCCATCTCGCCTCAACCAAAAGTCGATTCGATAGGCCGTGATTGGGGCCGTGGCGAGAAATTCATAGATACGCGGCGGGCCCAGCAAACTGGCAAACACGATGAAGTGAGAAACAGACGAGCAGATCCATTCATCTGCACGAGAAAGGATTCATGATGAACGAGATGAACGACGCTTTGAAGGCCGCTCGAGCATCGTGGGTCCGGCTATCTGGGCCCTTTGTGGGACAGCAGCACGCAGCTAGAGGGGCCTTGCAGGAAATCTCGCGTGGGATTGTGCAGCACTCGAAGAGGCCGAATGCGAAAGGTGCAGTAGTTACGGATTCGGTAAACGGATGGTTGTGCTGCGGTTATCTCCAAACGAAATTGAACTCATGAAGACGTCGCCGAAGATGCCGGTACCTACTCTTGAGGGTCGTTGGAGAAGTGAGGTGATGGACGTTGGAAATCTCATCTCACGAACATCTTCAACAGCGGACGAGATACAGTACCGGCTGGGCAACCGATACCGTCTGGCGTGACTGTGGATTACATACTTTGCTCCCCATAAAACTGCTCGTTCGATGTCTCGAATTGCAAATCTATCGTTCTCCAGGGACGAGATGGGTAAACGAGATTCCAGCATCAGCACCACGCCACCTCAACGATCCCCCACACTCTCCGTGCGGCCTAGACTCAAGTTCACATCACTTTTACGTTACTCTGCACCCCCTATCTCAGATCTCGAGCTGAAGATTCTGCAAACTGGGAGGGAAGTTGGAAACTGGGGGACGAAAACGGTCGCCTACGAAATGAAAGCTTCTTGCCATGCGTGCTACACGTGGGAGTTCGTTTCTCGTTTCCTCCTCATGTTGATTGCTCTCGAGCAATTCGTGGAGCCGAAGGCTGTTGTTCATTTACATCCCCCTGCTGGGTTGCGTTAAACGAAGACATCATCACCTACCCTTGTGGAGGATCTACAGTTTGATTGAAGATAACGGACTAGTTCGTCACCGCCTCGACGAATTTGTCAAGCCATGTGGATGCAAAGCGCGATTTCCTACACAGGCTCCGGTTAGGCAGCCGAGGACCTTGTTTTGTGAACGATCGAGAGAAGTGTTTTCGAGACTTTTCTGGCCACGTTTGATGAGAGATCGAGGAGGACTTCGGACATGTCCTAGCTGCTGGTAGGTTGTGGCAATTTGGGGAACATTACATACGAGGCAAGCTGGACGGTGGAGTCGTTGAGATGCTGCTGCTCAGCTCAGACTACAGAGTGACAAGACCGAATACGTTCGTTGCAGATATGGGCACATGCCAGCAGCTGGGACTTGTTGGGTGTTCGGACTGGCTTCCTTCCTGGCTATTCGTCACGATCCTTTGACAGTTCATTTACAGAGAGTGCTATGATTACGATACAAATCTCTCGGTACACGGAAGTGTCAATGCAATCGGGGCTTTTTCTCCTTACACATCGCATAGGACAGGTCAAACAAAGCAGAGCATCCTCGATCGTTCCAGGAACGTCATGGACTCTTCGATCCAGAAGGCACAGTAATCCTTCGGCTTCATGCAGAATGGGACAAACTTCTCGTAACGATGACTGCTTGTGGCAACGGAGACCGGTGGTGAGCGTCAGATCCGAACGCATATCCGGACAAGAAGTTTTGCACTCGAGAGATCCATACACATGGCGGAGGCCAGGAGGCACATCGGCAATGGGGCGAGATGCCGTAAACTCAAAAAGAGCTCTTCATGGTGGAGCTAAACCATAATCACACCCGCAGTCGTTTCTGGAAAAGGCATGGCGCACTTCGTTAGTTAGGCTAAGGCCGCAGCAATCGCACCACGCGAAATTGAGTGTATTGATCGTGCATGCATTGGCATCTTGAAGGGTGGTGCTGCTTTTGGGGATATCCGAAATGCTGGGATGGTGGGAGAGACACTGTTCATTTTGGAGAGACCGTTGAAGTTGCGGTTGTCTTGACTTGATGGCTGATGGAATTGGGAGAAGCTTTGAGAGAAGCCCGTTATGAAACTCTGTCAGAGGTATGCCTTCTGGTGAACAAGATCACATCCTGAGGTGATGCCCTTCTCTGACCATTATCGCAGGATCTTGCAATTTCACCTGCAGCGGTTGACCCAGCTGTCGGTGCCGCTTTACATCCAGAATGCAGTTTAGGCAGAAGCTAACGTCCCTGCAACGCGGCCATGCCAGGCACCTTTCAGGGTCAGAATTTGGCGAAGAGGAAGGCCAAAACATGAAGAAAACGAAGGCGTCGAACTAGAAGCAGATCAAGCGTCTGGAGAACCCCCCATTTTTGCTTGTCTTTCACAACCACCACGCCTCTTGATGGTTCGCAAACCCTCCCGCTAGGCCTCGCCTGTAGCGCATCGACTCTAATCCCTGCTGCTTAGCTTAATGGCTCTCCACGCGAGTTCTTGATTCGACAAAGTTTGGATCCCCTATCCCACCATGTGTTGCCGTGTCAGGCCCTTGTATGCCTGTCGAACCCACTAATCCTTGCATATAAAACATCCTTCCCTTCCCGGCAAAATATCCATCCTCACTGGTTCGGACAAGCTCCTCTTCATCCTACAAAAACCACACTCCCCCCCGCCGATCCAGAAGACCATTCAACTTTCTGTCACTCTTTTACAGTACTCGTTCTTTTCAACACAAAAATGGCTCCTTCTCGCAACGGCGTTCAAGGCCGCTTCCTCGCCTTGTTGGCCTCTTTGTTCCTTCTCGCAGCTGTCACCACCGCCGCTGCCATCCCAGCCCCAGCTGCTGACCAGAGCCCTGCTCTCGATACCCGCTCGCTTTTCAACATTGCTCTCCCAATCCTCCCATGCTTCAAGCCAACTGTCCGCAAGGAATGGTAAGTTTAACCTCAGAGCTCGAAGATCTGCAAGAACGTCTCGCTAACAAACTTTGCTTCCAGGTCCAAGCTCACCAGCAAGGAGAAGAAGGCTTACACTGCTGCTGTCATGTGTCTCGCCAACAAGCCATCCATCGCCAAGTCGATCCCAGCTGCCGTCCACAGATACGATGACTTCACCGGTGTCCACAACATGCAGACCCCAGACATCCATTTCGTCGGCCACTTCCTCCCATGGCACAGATACTACCTCTGGGCCTACGAGAAGGCCTTGAAGGAGGAGTGCGGCTACAAGGGAACCCAGCCATACTGGGACTGGACCAAGGATGCCGAGACCATGCCAGGCAAGTCCATGTCGCAGTTTGACATCTTCAGCGGCGTCGACGGCTTCGGTGGTAACGGCCCATGGGTTGAGACCACTCCAGAGCAGAACTGGATGGGCATCAACGACCGTACCGGTGGAGGCTGTGTCACCGACGGTCCATTCGTCAACATGACCCTCAACGTCGGTCCAGGCGCTGATTACTCCACCCGCAACCCTCACTGCCTCATCCGTGACTTTGCCCCAGAGAAGTTCAAGGACAATGTCGGACAGGACACCATCAATGAGGTCATCCAGCACAAGAAGTATGAGGACTTTGCCTGGCGCCTCGAGGGTCTCCCAGGCTGGAGCATGAAGAACTTCCACGGAGGAGGACATTTCGGTGTCGGCGGTCTTCTCGGATCCATGGGTGACTCCAACAACTCGCCCAACGACCCAGTCTTCTACCTCCATCACGCCAACATTGACCGCATCTGGACCCAATGGCAGGAGAAGAACCTCATCCCCCGCATTCTCGACATGGGAGGACCAATCAAGGCTTTCGACTACTCCAACCAGCGCGCCGGAAACGTCACCCTCGCCTTCAAGATCGGCCTCAATGAGCTTGCCCCAGAGATCCCAATCGCCGCTGTCATGTACACCAGAGGCCCAATGCTTTGCTACAAGTACGAGTAAATCCGTCCTTTGTAGTCGACTGCATCCTTTACCACCTACATTACGCATCTACCTCGTCCGCACGGCATCTCCTCATTGATACCCCTCACTCCGATCTTTAATATGACCCCATCTCTTCGGCATATCAACATCTTCATGCTCCTTTCACGTTTTGGGCAATTCAGGCGTTCATCATTCTCATCGTTTCTCGTTTCTTCTCTGGTTTGGCATGGAATACACAAGTATATAATCGCTCTAGGTCATTCATCTTTTCTTTTATGGGTGGGCTTTTTCTCCCGCAGTTCTTGTAGAAAAGCACTGGCGCGTGTGATGGTTTGCATGTTTATATTTTGGCATCGTTCTTTCAGCTTCTTGTTTTATAGCGTTTTGGATTGGTTTTACATACCTAATAATCACTCTTTTTGAGAATTTTGAGCCCTTTGTGGGTGGAATGAAGATGTTTTTGCTGAGATTGATGTGCCTTTGTGCCTGCGAGTTGATGATACCCTTTGCTATTGATTTGCTGATGATACTTGGAACTTTGGAACTTGATTGAGAACAATCTGATACCCCTATGGAACTAACGACTACGAATCCTCTCGACTTGCGGAGCTGAAAAGAGAAGCTCATAACGACCAAACAAGAATACCGCATCAGAGACCACCAAGGTCACCTTCTCAGCAGATATCTACGCTCAAGCACGATCGAGAGTCAAAGTCAAAGCCTTCATGCCAGCAGAACACAGCCATGAGATCCTCACATAAGACACCACGCTAGCCCGGCAATGGAATCCGGTAATCATCTTCGGAAGTCAGATCCAACCTGCCCGAAGGAGAGGAAACCACCCGAGCACTCTCCGCGATTCTCCAAACAGATGTGCACAAAGCCAAAGTCAGCACACGGAGGATCCCGAGATAGGAGTTGATCGTTGAAATTTCTCTTCCCCAGCAAGACCAAAGGATCATCTCCCTACCTATCGCTAGTAACCCATCCCATGCCCCATCTCAGACATCCTCCTCGCTACAAAAAAATCATGCTCCACTCTGATCACCACCGCAGCCGAAAGCGAGCCCGCTACCACCACCTCGGGATCGAAAAGGCAGCATAAACGTGGTCATTCTCACGGCGGAGCAGGGAAATGAGCATCTCGAGAACAAAACACCGAGTGCGTGTAAACCCACAGGCTCACGGCCATCAAAAGAAAGAGACACACGCTCCCACCCCAGCTAGCCCAGGGGGTCTCCCTCGAGCTCATCTCCTCCATCCGCACAGCGCAGCCCAAGATCCCGAGAAATTGCACCTGTGCCGTCTCTGCAAACCCTGCAGGACGACGCATAATCTTCACCCCCGACTCTCACCTTCTGCGAACCCTTTAGGCTAGCGCGTGAACGTCTCCACTAGATCGAACCCCCACACACGCTAACTCTACGACTGGTGGCCAAGCACCCCCCCGATGTCGAACAAGCATCAGTCGAGCCGGCGGCGAGAGCGGACGCAAGAAGCGCGGACATGGGTGGGCAGGATTAACGCGTTGGGGAAGGTTGAAGGGGCTACGCCACAGCACGGTGGGATGGGATGGGATCGTTCGAGAAGCGAGGGAGATTTCAGGTGGTGGTGTTGAGGAACGGACGTCGTGGAGGATGGAAGAGAAATTACGATAGAGTTCGGGTGGATCGGGATGAGATGGGATGGGATGAGATTCAGACGTCTGTCGAGGTCGTTTGCGAGGCGTGATTGGCTGGAGGCATCGGAGTTGAGGGCGGAGGGTCCAGGTATGGCTTGTGATTGGTGGCTTCGGATTAGAGAAGATGGATGGAAGGATTTTTTGACAGATGATGCGATCTGAAAGGTGCGGCGAATGGGAGTGGAGCTTTGGGTGCCGGGGAGGTGGCCGACGCGGCAGTTTCAGGGGTAGATATGCAGGCTGCGCAGGTCACAGATGGGATCGAGAGGGGGGAGTTTTGCCGGTGACGGCGCGGGCCGCGGGTGGGGGGAAGTGGCGGTCCTGGCGTCTGTCGCTTGGAAGGAGGCAAAGAGACGCTGGGGTCGTATTGTTGTGGTCGGACCTCCAGTGGATGGAGTATTACGAGCTGTTATCATAAGCTTCTATGTATCATAAGCTTCACGACATTACACAGCTGTAATATGAGGCATTCGAATAGATAACTCGAACCATGAATCCCTCGCGCCTTACTCCAGCACAAGAAAGCTTCAATTGACGTCGAAATAAGCTCCCGCAGGCACAGTTGCGCAACGTCGCAGTTCTGACCAGTCACATTTACTCCACAAGTCCTCGCCGTTGCGATGATAAAGGCGACTCACTTCTTCCTTTTTGCGCATTTCCGATTGTTGCGTTTTCCGCCCCTTGCGACAGACATGGAGGTTGACAGAATGTAAGGGGCACAATTACATGGTGCAGTTGCAATTGCAACGAGGTGGGGAAATGACGAAGTGAGTTGTGCCGTGAACCTGTGCAGTGCCGTAAACGTCGAGCCCTGAGATGAGACATTTCGAATTGATCTTGACGAGGATGCCGCGGGGAGGTGGGAAGTAAGGGGATGGGAAGTGCCGACTTCATGGGAGATGTGGGGCCGGAAGGTGTTTATCGACTTCGGGAGTACTTTAGGATCCGGTGCAGGTTCGATGGGAGAACAACTGCGTATCGGGATGACTTGCGGAATATTCAAGTTGGGTTCCCGTACTTTTCGGGTCGGTATGGGCTTGATTTGCATGCTGGAAATTAACATCCCGATCCTGAGCCCGAGTCCGAGTCAGTGCACACGAGAGCAATTGCAACTCGTACCCGTACCCGAAGTATGTACCTCAATTCCATACAAATAAAAGAGCATCGAGAGCTGAGAACTCCATCCAAATCCCACACCGCATGGTGCAGCTCTGCAAGAAGCATGCAGCTGTAACTCGTACATAACCCGAAGTACCCCCAAACCTCACATCAATTCGTACGAATGAACCAAAACCTTACTCGTAGAGCTGATAATTCCGTCCCAATTCTACACCGCATCTCCAGATACACACTCATGTCTGAATCAATTACGAACCCATACTTCTAGCTCTGTGATATGTGATCGATCGAATCCCAATAATGGTACGACTTCTCTCTCAAATACTTACCAGTACTATAATAGGGGCGAAAGTCATCGATGGCAAGAATTCTTCAGTGCTGAAGAATCCCAGAGTCAGTCAACATGGCAATCTCGTCTAGATCGTGATGGCAATGTTTCTCCGCCACAAACTCAGAATCACAATCAGGTAGTGGGTAGGCGCTCATGGTGTCTCGCTCGCACTTCGCGTGTAGTAAACGAGCTCGCGAGGCGCTCATGGATGCCATGCCCAGTGATCGTGAATTGTGGCTTTGAGCTGGGGATTTGAATTCTATGTAGGGAGTGAGACCTGACGGTTGAAATGTTCGATGAGGATGTTACTATATCGGGAAGAAGATTTAATGGATCTAGTAGTGCTGGTGAGTCCTCTACTATACTAACGATATACCAATTACTTAGTAAATCGGTTGAGTTCATCGTGATGCTAAACTTTAAAGCTCACCGTCATTGGGATCTCCGATTGCATCACGGAGGTCGGAGGTAATAGGTTTGAGTATCCAGTTATGAAGTGTAATATATCCTCCATCGAGGTCATGCTTCATATTCACCTTCGGAATTGAATTCAGGGCAGCTATCACTTTGATACGCTTTAGGCTTTCCAGACGGCACCATGTAGGACGTACTTCGATTGATTGTGAATACTCGTACATACCTCAAGTTCCAGACGAGCTCGGTGATCCATTGCTTACCCAAGTATCCCAATCTCTCGGCATCCAGAACCTCAAATTAGCATTCTGCAGGCACGACTTCCTTCTTCAGGGGATTTTGTTCCTGCATCTTTTAGCGAGTCAATCCTCGCTTCCGAATGCCTGGAAGCGAACTTTATCATACAAATGTACAATTCGACGTCGGGCCGATCTAAAATTCCAATTCGGCATCTCCACTTCCGTATCGAGAGATGCCGTCCTCGGCGAATTGACTGATATGTACGAGTACATACCAAGCTGTCTAAGTACGTGAAAAGTACCGTATGTGGTTCCCGATGGTCTTTGCTTTTGGAATCACATTGCTTTTGTATGTAAGATATGTACTTCCTTCCGAGGCTTCGATATGTACTTGTAGGGACAAGACAAGGATTGGTTTGAGAACACTCCACGCTAGTAACATTCAGGGTCTCGGATGGGTTGTTTCTTTTCCGAAGGACGTCGATTCATGCTCGATATTTCTACTTATGCATATGTAGCAGTGTGTATAACGGTTCTGGCGCTTACTGGTTTCTTTGTATTTGAAAGATTACTACTTCTTTACAGCCTAACTGTCGTTAACCGCTGCTTGAGTAAGTACTTACTGGTGTCCATCCTCATCATACTTGAACGATACACCCGCATACAACTCTAAGCTTGGACTGTAACAATTGGTCACCGCCCTATTGTGATTGTTTCTGTGACGAATTTCCCTTCTCGAATCTCTGCGATCTTGCTGCCCGAGCGCACTCGATTGACTTGAATTCAATAGAAAACGTCCATAGGCGAAATATTGCACTGAGATGGCCCGTAGTACGAAGGCCTATGATTAGAGCGCAAGTAGAAAGAATGTCCGTTATATGAATAAAGTATGTGCTTTGGGAGCACTACCGGCATAGTTTGACAGCGGGAGAATTCCTTCTGAATATATGAGTATCTGTGTGTCTGCATACATCAAAATGATTGCAACACCAGCAAAGTATGAGCTTTGGCGTTTCCGACATCCGAAAGCGGCAGTGATCACGGACATGTGCAAAGCCGTCAACGACAACTTGAGGCACACCTTTTGCAAGCACAAGCCAACTGCGGGCTTTGCGGAATTCAACCAATGCAGCTTCAATCTGCCTGAAGACGCTGTTAACTTGCAAACTGTCAATTCAAATGCCGAATTCGAAGGTCATTGCTCCTCGAAGCTTTATGGCCGGATTGCAGTGGTGAATACACATATCCCAGCATGAGTATGTATCTTCGCCGCCTCCGAAATTGTATCTCCCGTCTTTAGCAGGTTAGCAGACTCCTCTCAACTCATTCACCGAGATGGAAAAGCTTCGAGAATTCTTAGATATCCAGGGCCTCCCTGTCAACTCAGGGCCGATAAGTTGAGGACCGAAGCCGCTAGTGTTTCCGCGTAACTCGATAAGGTCTGGCTTGTGGTTTTGGCATAAGGAGCCTCTCCGATGCTCTGCACTGCGCTCGGTCCACTCGATTCTCGAAAGACATTCCACGTCGATAAACTCTAACGAAATCTGCATCTCTCTCACGGCCTACGTGTAGCTCCTATTTTGCAATGATGAAATTAGCAATAACCTCACTGGAGCTGTAAGTTTATGAGATTCGCGACCGTAAGTAGTTCTTCTATGTTGACTGACGTTGAAGTTTATCTGGCGGATCTCTATCGATACACGATCCACTTTGTTGGATTCCTGGCCAAGTCGAGATAGAGAGGCACCGGGTCTCTTATTGCATGAATTATTACTGTAATCCTGCATTCTTTGAACCGGTTCATGGGACCAAGTCCCGATATCCAGAACTCCACATCACACAAAGTCACCATTTCGACCTTCTTTGGCGGAGGAGATCATATTCTAGTGTGGGGTTGGAGGTTTCGGTGCGACATGATCGCTGAGGTTGCGACTTTGGGGGCCATAATGCCACTGTGCTATTACTCGCAACGTCCAGAGTTTCGAGGCGACTCACCGAGCTGAGAATGTGTCCCAGCCGTCTGTTATCCGTTTCGTGGGCTCTCGTTTGCATGGAATAGAGTTCCCCTCAACGGCCTCGTAATATATCCATTCTGGCGGTTGAGGAAGACCTCCGGACGAAGAACCAAGCCTGGATACTGGTCGCGGAGCTAATCTGTGGCGATTACGAAGAGGCCGGTGGCACTGGCCATCAGTTTGAAAACTTTCGATGCCCTATGTAAGAATTGCCAGACCACTCTCTACGATTCGGAGATATCTTCAGGTACGCACGTAATAGCTTCAACCCTCTCTCTAAACGAGCTGCAGTCTGTGAGCTGTTTTCTTTCCTTTTCCTTCACTCTGTATAGACCTCTTTGGCTCTTTCATCCCGTTCTTTTCTCAGGCAAAGCCAAGTCAACACCCCACGTCCAGCTCAATTCGGCCCTGGAATACGACTCTCGGACTCCCTATCTCTCAAAACGGCTATCGGTTAATGCTATCTCGCTCCTGTCATCCTCAAATTAGCTATTAGTGGCGTACCAGTCCGTGTGTTGACAGCATCACGAAGTCTGCCGAGTCGGTCGGAATGGTGGTTAATCTTGGGCTTGCCCGTGATATTCCGGTCCGAAGTTCTCTGGAGGGGTTGACGATGTTTTCGC
Source organism: Ascobolus immersus RN42 (assembly GCA_003788565.2). Classification (NCBI taxonomy): domain Eukaryota; kingdom Fungi; phylum Ascomycota; class Pezizomycetes; order Pezizales; family Ascobolaceae; genus Ascobolus; species Ascobolus immersus. The sequence goes on along the minus strand of ML119734.1, from coordinate 30,611 downwards.
ACAACAGGTTTCGAATGCCACCAAAAGTTTGATGGGTCACATTCAATAACTTGGAACTCAGCAATCGGCTACACAGAAAGGCATCCAGAAACACAGGTTTATCTTGCGAGTCTGGTTCTCGGTACCAAGCTAAATCAGCATTTCGGCTTCGGCGACAGTGCCGAAACCCTGGCTGTCTGCTTGTGAGCACCGCATGCTCATCTCTGTCGGTCCTCAGCAATCAGTGGGGGGTATCTGCAGAAGGACCGCAGCAATCACCATCTAGAAACCTAAATCAGATGCACTACTACAAGAAGGTACTCGGCAACGTTGAACAAGCGGGGGGTTCGAAGGCGAGAGATCGATACAAGGGTGGGCAGCAAGGCCTAGTGCGCTTAGGAGAAATAATTTGTTTCCCGCTTAACTTTTCGAGACTGATTAATGCTCAGAAGTTTTGCACCTTGCACATTCTAGGAAAGGAACCTGGTGTCTCATTTACTGTCACTCCCTGCCTGGAAGCTTGTTGGAATGCTAGCATTTATCCTTGACAGCTTCTTAGGTTACTCCGCATATAACAATAGACGATCCGCCCTCTGTCTTACCTCTTCGGATTTTACCCAGGCTTCACTTTCGTTTATAACCTCTCGCTAGGCCGCTCCTTCTCAAAACCTCAACTCCAGAAGTTCCTGCGAAGGCAACCTCCCAACTCACAAGCCTCACGACATCCGCACAACACCATTCTCTTGACCAATCGACCCGCAACACCGCCTTCGCAGAGCCCTCATTACTCATTAATCAACCACACAAAAATACAAAACCAATAAAGCCCGACAGGTCAATACAACCAGCCAGCTATGGACGGAGGTGCAGGAAATGCAACGGCCGCGGACGCTCCAGCGGCCGGCGGCCCACCACCAATGGATGGACCATTACCGCCACCACAGATGTCGCTGCATCCAGAGTCCAAGGGTCCGATTCACTTTGCAGTGACGTTTACTTTGCTTCCGATCGCTACTATATTTGTGTTCCTCCGGTATGTGAACCGTAGGGTGTCGGGGAAGTACAGCTCACTAACAGTGAAATAGAGTCTATTGCCGCGCATTCTTGGTGAAGAGCATGGGCAAAGATGATTATATCATGATCATGGCTCTTCTCATGACATGGGGTATGGCATTGGTGAACGTCTTCCAGATCCTCTTCGGAACTGGTCTTAAAATGGAGTACCAGAGTATGGGTAATATGCAAGATACCCTCAAGTTGTGGTACTCCTACCAGCTCCAATACGTCCTTACTCTCGGGTTCTTGAAGTTGTCCATCTTGGCTTTCTACGTCCGTATCAACGGCAGCAAAAAGTACAAGCTCAGCATCTATCTCCTCGCTGCCATCGTCGTTATCTACACCATTATTATGACATTCGTCAACGTAAGAACAATCAATCACTCGCCGGTCAGAATGGAAACTAACTCAGCTTATAGGCCTTTGAATGCAAGAAGCCGTCCGATGCATGGGCATTGACTTGGCCAAAGAAGTGTCACAACTTGGTGCCAATCTACTACCTCCAAGCCGGTTTCAACATCGTTTCCGACATCGTCATTCTCCTCTTGCCGCTTCCAACTCTCCTCAAGCTTCAAGTCAACAAGGCCAAGAAGATTGCGCTCATTTCGATTTTCTCGTTCGGATCCATCGCCGTTATTGCTTCTATCGTCCGTATCACCGCCTTGTACAAGTACCACCACTCCAAGGATATCCCAGAGGACGGAATGTGGCTCCTTACATGGTCGCAAATCGAAATCAATGTCGCCATCATCACCGGTTGTGCTCCAGCCCTCAAGCCATTGATGAAGCGTACCTTCGGTTCCAGCTTCTTCGGCAAATCCTTCTACGGTGCCGGCTATGCCAGCAAGGGACAATACGAGTCCAATGCTTCAAGAGCAAGAAAGGGTGATCTCAGATTGGACAGCGTCAACGACTCGAAGCTCAACGAATCCGAGGAGGATATCATGGAGAGAGGCGAGGGTATCAAGAGAACTACTCAGATTGAGGTTGAGGTCACCAAGTCAAAGCCACATTCACCAAACGCCAACTACAGTGAGAAGTACTAGATACACTTGCCCCAAGGCAATCTTTCCTTTGTTTTAAACTTCTTTGGCTACCGATAGAGGTGGACTCTTAAGCTGGAATCTGTGAATTCCGCCGGCCTCGTTGTAAATACATGACTGGCTACTATTACCAAATTAATGGGGCATTTACAGACTCATCACGGCGTATACTTTACATTGCTTCACTGGCGTTTTTTGCAGGATTTAATATGTTTCTTTTCTTTTGTCTAGGTTTCACTGGTTTGGGATTCTTGTTTCGGGCAGGCACTTTTACAGCTGTGTTGGGTATGCAGAAAAAGTACTAAGAAGTACTGGATAAACGTTGCGATACGCTCTGGGTGGATCTAGCGATGTGCTTAAATGGGTTTCCTTTGTTCGGTATTACTATACTTGTTTTATACCCCTATAGCTTTAAAGTTATTACTGCTTCTCTTCTTCTCATGGCCGGTTATTGGACCTGCAGGCGAGCGCTCTTCAACCTGGTTGAACTATTCTAGAAACTTTTTGCGAATACCACACATACTTTCTTCTCCTCGTAAGGCTCTCATGATGCGATCTGCTTTCTGGGTATCTACATATTCGCCAATGCTTGTATACCCGCATCGGATATCCAACTGTCAGTGCTTCAATGCGCAAAGTATGCACCAGAGCGACAAGCAACACAAACTGGACCATACGGGAATCATGCCTGGGAGCCTCAAGTGCCCGGAAACGCTTCTAGTCACCATAGGAAAGCGGGCCGTAATATGGCCAGTCGGACGAGAAGACGGATCAATCACTTTGCTATGTACGATTCATACCTAGAGGTAGATCTACTAAGTATGTACCGGTACAGGCTCGAGTGTACATACTATCGGATGTCTGGACAATCCTCAACCTCTCCAACATCAGCATGAATTTGCAACCGTTGTTCCATCGATGCGCAGATGAACCCTTGCGTGGAGCGATGGCCACTTCATCGCTCCATCTAGGGTGATAGGGAGCTAACTGTTTCCCCTATCCATCTCCGCTTGTGCAGATGCGAACACGGTAGCTGCGCAAACGAATTCAAGGGACAAAACATTTGTCGTTTCTGCTGATGTTTCCTTTCCCGTTTCCAAACGTCGGGATTTCCGAGAAGTTTCTGCCTGGTCCCTGAACCTCGATGTGGAAGGAACTATAATACAGTTGTTAAGGTATCGATGGCAGGGGATATGTGTGTCCTGGACAACGAGAGGCATCCTCATATGTTCCTGCCATACCAGACATATCGACCTTGTCCAAGGCTCAAGAAACGCCAGCAACGATGTGATTCACAAGCTGTTCTTGGGAGAGTCAGTCACGTCTGGGCTTCTCGATGAGTTCAGCAAACCTACCCAAGTGGAATCGAGACCTTCTGGTGCATGGTGCGAGAATTCCACTCTATCGGAGTGAACAAGGGTGGTGGAACCGCTAAAGACAGTGAATCTCGGCATTAAACCGTTGCGTTAATGCCTTGTCAGGGTAGTAAAGGATTGTGATTCAAAGGCGATTCCGGCCTCCCTATTTTCCTCTTCCAGATCGCATTCAACGGATGAAAGTCCAATTGGGGGAATAGTGGGAGTTCCGTTTGCTCGATTGGCGGCAAGCGTTGGACCATCCGCACGGGAGATGAACTGCTGAGGAATCGGGATGAATGCAATGCAGCTGCTGGGAATCGGTCCTTGGGCCGGAACTTTCGGGAATCTCTGGTACGGGGTCGGTTTCCTCGGACTTGAGTAGTCATACGGGTTGGAACGTGGAACAGCTGATGATGAGACCGGACCGACTTCAGCTGTCAGCAAGTCGGACCGATGGCACACGTACACCAGCACTTCGGTGGTGGGAGCTTGAGCTTAGTACGGACGGGGATGCCTCTTGCGCCATCTGAAGCTCAAACATTGGTGTTTCCGGTAGCCGTCCCTGAATCTGACTGGCCAAACCAGCTTGGTAGGTGACGATTCCCAGCGCAGTGGTTCGGTTAGCGACTCGTACCTGTATCGTGCTCGTGTGGAAACTGCAATCCGTCTCGTTTCCCCTGACGTTGCTATGATATGGTCCCTCCCTTAAGCTTAAGCTTCACAACGTGTTTGAAAAGAGAGCGATGGCAGGGTTGCGAAGAATCGGCTCACATGCTAGACGTGAGGGTTATTTTACTCCTCAGAACCGTGATGAGGAAGGTGACGAGTCCATGGAAGTTTGTGATTGCGTTGATGACGAAAACCTTGGGGGACTCGGAACGGATCCTGTCCTGAGGATGGTTCGATGCCCTCTCATCGACTGCTAGGGTGCAATGGATCGGAATACTTCACCTGTACCTATGTACCGGTACCTGGCCAGATCCAGTCAAGCAAAATAGTTACATACCAGCCCAATATCTACTTTTCTTCCAAAGGTCTTCACTGAGATCGACAGAGGAAGTAGTACTTAAGGAAAGGTCTTGAGTATGCCTGAATACCTCATAACAGCAAACCTTCTTGATTCGATCTAGGATTCAAGAACATACTTATCTCATGCTCATGGCATACATGTCGCTGCACAACTCTATTCAAATTCTCTTCGCTCGTGCTTCAATAAGCTTATAAGAAGTATTATGTAAAAGCTCTAAAAGAAACTAAGTAAGAGGCTCCAAGGTCGCCATACGGCATACCGAATTCGAAGTCCCTTGTATGAGATGAAGCAAGTTAACATCGATCACGAGCTTGGAAAAAGCAATATACCACCTCGGAAGAAGTAGACGCGATACAGTTCTTAGTGGCGGTTATGAGGGAAATGTTAATTTGCCGTTTGCCGCCAGTAGGTCTGTGCAGTGGCCGATCGTGACTTCGGGAGTTCAGCGCACGGTCGTGAAGTGGGGGTGACTCGTTCGGACCGATGTCAGGAAAAGCTAGCTCAAAGGGGTTGAAGCGCCACAATGCCATGCGCCACAACTTTGCTCGCCAGATCAGGCAGGCGGGGAAGATAAACACCACGTCCTCGTCATCCCTCCGCCCTTGTCGATCACCACTCACGAACTCACCTGCCATTGCGCAACGTCTGGTAAGTCCCGCCACAACATACACTTCAACAGAAAACTCGGGGAAGACCTCAACCATATACTGACGTTCAGCTGAGCAGCACTTCAAGGTCCCGTTCTCGAACTCAGCACCACTACTAGCTTCTAGCGCGACGTCATCCAAAACCGTGATCATGGCCAGCAAACTTACGTCTTTACGGCTCTCGACTCTTTTCAACGCTGAACCTATGCTCTCACGGTCCGAGACGATACCCGCTTTGCGAAATCCCCTTGACGACTCCGAAAGAGTTGCTGCAACACATCGAGGACTGCTCCGGTTGCGTTGAACGTGGGAGGTCCTCAAAAACTCGTGATCCGAAACAATAACACGACGGATCCATGGCGACCAGCACCCTTCGTCTTCTAGATCTCCGAGGTTCGCTTTGGGATGGACCTGGGTCGTTACAAACAATGCCTGTAGGAATCTCGATGGGTATCTCCGCTGGTTGTGGGGTCCTCTGCCGATGCTTCTGCTCAGCATTGCAGACTTGCACGGAGGCGTGCACTTTGATTTGGCAATTAGTATACCGTTCGTGTATGTCTTCTCTTCTCCAGTTGCTTCACTACTAGTCTACTGAAGGTGGTTTCTAACGGATGTTCGCAGGTATGCCTTTCTACACCGGGGGTCGCAGAAGGAGCAACGGTCATGATCGAGGGGCACTTATGGGGCCGGTATTGGGACTCGGGACAAGAGCACCTGGGACGATTGAAGGTCGGCGATAGTGCATCCAGACGCACCCGAATAGAGCGAATGCGACCGTCTCGATCGTCCTCCACACTTCAAAGAAGCATGCGAGCCAGGCTGGAGTTTGTGATATGCCTTTCCATTTTGATGGGATCTGAGCGGTCACTCATTCCACATCCCATTTGATGGAGCTTTCTGAAGGATTGGAGATCACGAGGCCTTTCGGAGTTCCGAAATAGATGGCTTGAACCTCGAAACCTTCAAACCGCTCTCCAGGAAGGGTCACCTCAGCGCTAAGCTCCAGAAGGGTGCCACCAAACGTCGCCAAGTCCTCATTTGTACGACACCGAAATCGTTTCTTACCTTCTCACTCCCCAAATAGAGGCGATGACGCAAGAATATCGATTTCAGGTACACAGAATCTTGCTCCATAGTATCCTCCGTTTCAGTTGGGCGGTTGGGACTTGGTACCGAAAGCCGAGAGTCTCAGGCAGCTCGATAAACGAACATTGATATCGTTCTGCCTCTCTCGCAGTTGACCGAGAAGTGCGGAGTGTGTCTGACTGCCCAGAGGTGTAAGCATCCTGCAGGTCTTTCGAATCTTGAGAGTAACAAAGCTGTATGACCATCAGCGCCAGCTCCTACCTTCCAGTAAGTCCTACAGAATACCGCTACCTGTATCAATGCTAATGAAACCAGCAAATATAAAAACAACGCGATGGGCACTACTCGATCAGTACCTCATCATCAACACACTTGCATACAGACTCCGGCAGTCAACTCACTTTCACTTCTTCTCGACTCTGGCAGTCATTTATAATCACTATCGTTAATTTTCAACAACACTTTCAATACTACGACCAAAGAACCTCACAGTTTCATAATATAATCGCTCAATATGCAGTTCACCTCTCAGTTCATTCTTCTTATTTCCATTGCTGCTCCAATTCTCGCAGCACCAGCTCCATTCCGGATTCCTCTTGGTCAATTGGGTAGCGCTTTCGGAAAGGCCCTCGGAAAATCAATCAACAAGGCAAACGGTGGCAACACCTTTGTCCGGGATTCCCCTTGGAAGGTACATATTACAGACGCCGCGAGGAGAACGACAGGTATACTAACAAATGATGACGGTTTAGGGCGAAGTTCAATGCGATATTACAACTCCAAATTACGAGCGTGGTATCCAAAACCGACAAGCGCAAGATGAAAATGCTCAGTACCTCCAAGGGAAGCCGGAAACTTGTTTCCTTCAGCCACATAGTGCAGGTCGGATCAGTTGTAGTTGGGGAAGTGCTATTTGGGCTGTCAATAATGTAAGTTATTCCCAGGCTATAGCAATGGGTGATGGATGCTAACTGTGGTTTCGCAGAATGCCCATGTTGTTGGCAAGCCCTGTAGCCATTGGGGTGATATGGCTTTGACTGTCCTGAACAATTGCGAATTGAATGGACAGACTGGTGATGAGGGTGTTGTCATTATTCAGGCTGGGGCAGATTGTTAGGGATCTGTATGCATGTGCTTATGTTGAATGAAATATTTTGGAGTTTTGCAAATGTTACCTGCTCGCTGATTGATCATAGGTGCTTTTACAACCAGTGCACAGCAGAATCTTTCCCACTTTTCAACTAATAACAACACTTTTCACCTATGATTCGTAACCGAAAGGCACAGAGTTTATACCCGGCCGGGGTGAAACGCATATATTCAATATTTAAGCAGACATGACAAGGAAATAAAGGAAAGTCGACACTACCGTAAAGTTCTTGAAAATCCATCCCAGCAACTGTGTCGATCAAGCCCCACTAACTGAAATCAAAGACAAAAAAACAGGCATTAAGGAGACCTCCAAATCAACTCGAAAAAGAAGGAGACGACACAAAGAAATCGGCACCGTTATACGGCCCAGGAAACAACACCGCAATGTATAGAGGACATGCCCATCCAGCAGAACTGGTAGAGTAGCCCGAACAGCTTCGGTTCAACTAAAGCTTTGACGGAGGCTATCTGCAATCAATCTATGCAAGCACACCAACAGCTACTCGGTCATATTAGTCACTGTCAAACTCAATGAACTGAAGAGTATCTTGATTCTCTCCGTAGATGGGATGGTTACCTTGTCTGGCTGTGGTCTTCTGATGCTCCTGCTCAATCAAGCCAAGCATGGATCTCTTGCGACCGAGAGTATGTCCTTTTGGTGCTGCAAGTCCATTCTGCTTTCCATTGTGGATGACGGGTTGGGTGACGAACGAACCCTCGCTCTTTGTAACCAATCCCTGAACGATGGGAGTGACGGCAGAAATGACATGGGGAAGTGCGCTGATGACCTTTGGAGCGAGGAACTGGATCCCACTCTTGATCTTATCAAAGATGCTCTCTGGTTCCCCGTCTTCTCCATCCAACTGCAGTTCGGAGAGGAAACGGTTGTCCTTCTTGATGAGAGCTTGAAGAGCGGCCTCACCCAAGAGAGAACGCTGAGCAAGAGTCTCGAAAGACTTGCTGATTGCATTATCGGGACCATCGTTCTCGAAGCCAGATTCTGGTCTTGGAATTTTGTCCACAAGATTGGAAACAATACCTCCGACAGGCCCTGGGAGAACGATTGGGGCAACAACTTGCACACCCTTCTTGGCGAAGTCGACAAAGTCTCCCCAGAAGCCTTCAGCACCATCGACAACGAGAGTAGGACCTCGCACTAATCCGCAAAGGAAGTTCTCAGATGCATCGCCGAAAGCAGACTCTGTCAAAGACTCGGCTCCTGGCAACTCTCGACGCTGTGGGATGGGAGTACGCTTTCCACGCTTTAGATCAAAGACGAGTTGTTGCTGCTCACGGGAAATGTCCAAAGCAATGCGGAATCCAGGCTCCAAGACAGCATCACGAATAGCAGGTGCAACCTTCTTGACCATGGCGTAATGCCTTCCGAAGAAGTCCTTCATGTCGGTCAAGATCCCTTCTTCTTCGAGGGTCTCCTGGGGAAGTTGAAGGACGGCTGCAAGAGCGGCTTCTCCCAAGACAGCGCGGTTGACAGCACCACTTTCCCTGATGGTATCGGTAAGAGAAGCTCCATCGTTTTCGAATCCACCCTCAGTGAGCTTTCCAACAGCATCAATGGCGATACCAGCAAGAGGTGCCAATACGGCACCGACAGGGCCCAAAGCTGCAACAGGGGCGAAACTAAGAACTCCCTTCGCAACTGGAAGAGCCACGCGGCCAACAGTCTTCAGGATATCGATGAATCCCTCGGTATCCAAATCGCTCTCTCCAATTGTCAAATTCCCACTGTTGCTGAAATTGCCACCGGCACCAATGTTGATAGTAGTCTCAGGCTTTGCAGCTGCTTCGAGTTGAAGGGTTCTTGGTGATGACACCGGAGCACTGTCATCGATCAACTTGATGTAATCCTCGAGTGGATTGGCCTTTGCGCTTGTCGGACCGATTGGCGTGGCGGAGTTTCTGGCAGTACCACCGTAGGTGTGGATCCCAACAGATACGAGTCCATCCTTAGTAATGGCAAGGACTGGTGATCCAGATTGGCCTTCAGCTGTGTTAGCAAAGTACAGAGAGAAGGAAGCACTAATACTTACCACCATAGGTGGAGATGGGATAATCGAGCATGTTCAAATCGGATCTGTTTCTGTCAAAGGCAACCGTGGCGAACATCTCGTACATCTCAGCACCCTTCTCCTCAGTGCTTTCCTTGCTCAAGTCTGCTGGATATCCAACAACACCGAGTTGGGCTGCTCCAACCAATGGGGTGTTGAGGTACTTGATTGGCGTGATTCCAGTGAATGGCTTATCCAACCGAACGAGAGCAAGATCATTGTTCTTGTTCAACTTGCTGCTGAGCCAGCCTGGCGAGGTGACGACCTTTGCTCCACGACGGAACTGGACGTCATCGGACTTGTACTTGTCACGGCCAGAGTAGCCAATGTAGGCCTTGATCTCAACAGCACGGCCGAGATTCTTGTTCCAGTCGTAGACGCAGTGACCAGCGGTAACCAAGAGGTCTGGGCGGATAAGCCATCCAGTGCCCAAGATCTGACGCTTATCACTCTCTGGCTGGTTCTCGAAACGACAGAAGAGCTTGACAATGGCTACAACGATTGTTAGTATTCCCAGAATGCAGTGCCAGCTTTCTAACTGGAAGTATATCCTAGAACTTACATCTGTACTTTCCTCCAGGCCCGAAGTCCTGTGGAGGAACGACGGTACGACCATCTATCTCGAAAACAGACTCGATAGTCTCACCAGGACGAGCCGGATTGACGTATTTGAGGGCAATGGTCTCCTCAGCGGGAGCCTTATCGGCTGGGACGTTGAGGGTCCAGACATTGGGCTTAGCAGATGCCATTGTAGGATTGTTGAACACTATGGAGTGTAATTGAAAAAATCGTTTGCTGAAAGGAGAAAGAGTAAAGTTGATGTTGTGAAGTGGGTAAGAGGTATTGGTGTATTGGAGAGAGGATGGAGACTTGAGGAGGGGACTGGCCTGCCTTATATGTGGATCCCTGATGTGCTAATAGCCTGGTCCAGTTGTTCTCATTGTAGGTTTCCAAATACTGGTGAGGCTGTTGGTACCGAAGCTTCCACTCTCGATTTCCAGCTGAGTTCGACTGTTCCACGAGTACATGCTAACAATACTCTAGAATCGTCTACGTCCAGGCACAGTCTCGTATTACGGCTTCAGCTGAGCGATGATCTTCTTTTGCCTTCTCGTTCTACTTGCTTTTGCTTTCCGTCTCCACCCTGGATTCCCGGGTTGGTATGATTGTTAACATTTCAAGAAAGGGCTGATCACATCTACACGACTGTCCACTGCAGTCCACAGCACAGGTAAACAAAACAAGATGATCTTATGGAATGCCTGGATAATACCCCAGGATATATGCGGCTTTGGAACGCAAATTACGCAACAATTAAGAAGACCATTTTTCTAGCTGCCATTCCCTCCCTTCCACTTATCTGATTATGATCTCCCGGAGCTGTTAGTCTCACCGCTAGATCTCACGGTTAACTCAATTATCCCCCCTTGCAATTGACTGGACATAGGCTCGAGTTGAGATCGGCCTGGTATAACAGAGGGCATTGTTTTTTCATGGCAATGCAATTGATCCTGACCCCATTAGTACGGAGATCGTCGGATTGTGATGCTGGATGTTGGGATGGCGTCAATGGAATAAGTTGATGCTTTTGGCGAACTATCACAAATACGAGTCGAAGCGCAGAACTCCTAGACCCACCAAAAATTGCCAGTAAGGTAAGTAACACATGGCGCCATTCTGTTGAGATGTAGATGCGAATGCAAGGGCGAGCCACCGCCTGAAAGCTCGGGATCTACAGCTGCGGGAAGAGCACAGAAAAAGTATATTTGTGATTTGCATGCTTGATGAGGCGCTAGGAACAAGTTGATGCAGTATATTCAAGTTGCAATAGCAGGTCCGTCCGCTCGATCACTGCATTGTGGATCTCAGTGGTTCAACCGTAGGTATTGGAGTAGTTTTGTTGATCAATTGATCGAGAAGTAGCTGAAGTATTAAAAAGCACATCCCGTATTTGTTTTCTACTTGTTTACTCTTTCTAAGTTATGTTACTAAGAAAGTCACGTCTTTGCACATTTGTCTGGCTTGCATTCAATTGACAGGAACTGGGTAGTGGTTTGGCAGCCTATGCTTCGCTCGCTTAAGACTTGGCGCACCTACAGAGCATCAAATGGATCTGACCAGAAGATCTGTTCAAAGATGCATAGACAAATTCGCAGAACTCTGCAGAAGGTGTGTTCTAGATGCCCATTCGGTAAACAATTATGCAATCGGAGAATTCTACCTAACAAAGAAAACTCGGACTAACCCGATTCTGAAGCATGATTCTCTCGCTTCAGCTCCTAATTGCTTTTTGCGGAAACCAGCGTTTGCAGAGCCTCAACCCCACCACTGAAGTCAACTTGAAGTCGGTGTAGTTGGTTACATTCATACGCCGAAATAGGAACCGGCTGCTTTTATCTTCGGTATTTGCTGACATGAGCCGTCTTGATCATTCCAATGCATGCACCGAGCCAAGTTCGCAATATTTGCGCAAGAACGAAACCTATAAACTGAGCACCAGCCGTTCAGTGCAGTGATAGTCGCCCACGTAGGCCTTCTTAGTCCGCGATCCGGTTCTGTATTTCTAGAGCGTATACCCAACTACTTGAGTATAGTACTAAGAGTTTCCTTCTTTGCAGCTTGGCTCCAATCCTGACATCTGCACCATGGTGGCACGGTACGAAACAGAATGGCGTACATACGTAGAAGTTTCGTTTCGTAGGCGCCGAGAATTTTGAGCCTCCGATCTAGACAACCGAGTGCTCGGCATTTGTTGGAATCTGTAGAGCCGCACATATTCTTGGCAGTTGACAGCAGTTGGTCCCGGGCCCACCATTCAACCTTGCCTGCAGAAGAGACTACTAAGTCACTACCGAGTTTGCAAACATCATGCAATGGTATTAGGTATCCAGGCTTCCAATTCCTAAAACCAGGGCCGATGAGTGGCCTCAATGTTGGATAGTTTTCTGAATTCCTGCTTTGGGTCCCTTCACGAGCTCATAAAGCCCTCATAGACCCACATTGCCACCTGCATGTCTCTGTTCGTTGCAGTGTTTATACAGAGAATAAGAAATACTAGCGATGAGCGTTGGAATAACAACCATGCTAATACTTCCTAGTGTTTCAATCAGCAGAACCTGATCGCGGTCCAGCTGAACCATGGAAGAGCCTCATGATGCGTGCAGTGTTACTGAACTGTGCGACCGTGCACTCATGAATTCAACAACAGGGTCCATTACATACATGCTGTTACTACTTGTAGGCGAAGACATTATTTGCCCAGAAAAAGCATACATTTTGTGCCGTGCAGCGGATCTGTACCGCAAGTAGTTAGATTTAGTGCTTCGATTCCTGTTCCTGAGAATGTTGGTGTAGAAGAAGCAATGTATTATAGTTGATGCAAGGCAAACTCATATGATGTGGAATGAAGTTCAGCTGAAACTTGCACGCTTGTGCGTGTAAGTACAGAAAATATCGAAATCCCATAGTCAATTGGCGAATGAGGCTCAGCACTTCAAGTTGCATTCGGCTTCCGGGGCTTTTGCAAGAGATTCTATACTTTGTATTTGCCGTACATTGATTCCACCAGCTGCATGGCTTAAGAGTGCCCTTCTCCACTTATTTACCGTATCAATTCCTTCACGACAAGCACCATTCCATCAATTGTCCATCGATATCCACTTACTTCTTACCTCCTTCACCAAGCCTAACCCAAACTACGAACCATGAGCGAGAAACCGGCCGCCCACGAGACCTCAACTCAAAGTGCCCCGCAAACCGAACTTGGTGAGCTCAATGATTCAATGCATCTCCTATGACGAACTACTAGCTGACTGTAACAAGCTAATGGGCAAGCGGTCCCGACTCAGAGATGTGCAGGAGGGGAGGATGCTGGGTATGGCGAGAACCTAGACGACTTGGTATTTGTCGATGAGGGACCTCCTACGCCAGAGGAAAAAGATGAACAAGAGCCACTGGTCTGGGTCAGTGAAAGCAAAACCCAGGTTGCTGAGAAGTTGAGTGCACAGGAGCAGGCAAACGGAGAACGTCGCGAGAAGGCGGAGTAAGCTGAGAAATTTCACATAATCGTATCTATCAACCTAACTCTGTCGATGATTCGATACTTACATGTAATTACAAGGCATCATGCATATCCATGCAACTTGCAATGTTAAGGGACCTTCATTACACTCGGCCACAAACTGTCCCTCAAAGTATGCAAATATGGCATCTTTACCGATCATACATGACGATGTACAAGTAGTAGTAGCAATCCTTAACCAATACATCCCATGCATGTCGAACGTCATAGTACTCGTACTCGTGCATGCGTGGTTTACTTACATCTTCCATATGATTTCAGGTATTCTAGGCAGACCGAAGACTATGCATTGCAATCCAAAAGTATTCATGAGCTCAAAGAGATTTGATATATGATTTCTAAGTACTTAAACTAGGCTACATGTACACAATTCTAGTTGCCATTGCCAAGGTATGTGTCGAGGGGAGCGCTGGCGAACTCCGAGCGACAGCGCAGCTTAAGCTTAGGAGCGACTTCTCCTCGAAGCCAAGCCTTCAGCAACTGGAATGACAGCATTGACAACAATCGGAACAGCCTTGAGAACCTTCGGTCCCACAGTTTGGATCACCTCCTTCATAACATCAAAGATGCTAACTGGCTCCCCATCCCAGCCTTCCATATCGCGGCGGGAAAGGAATGATATATCTTGCTTCATGAGGGTCTGCAGGGCTGCTTCTCCCATTGCGGCACGTTGACCAAGAATATGGAACGACTTTGCAGCAATGTCAGGCTCTGCATCTTCGGCACGTTCACTGCTCGCCCCATCAGTAGCTTCGACGATAAGAGCGATGTCATGACCGAAAGACGGAACAGTAGAAATGCCTGTCGTGATGACTTCGAAGATACTGTCAAAAAAACCTTCAGCTCCTGGCAAGACAAGAGTTGGCTCCTCAACAAGGCCACGGACAAAGTCCCGAGCTTGTTCTCTACCACCGAAGTTGTCGCTTATCTCTCCTGACAGCGGGCGGCGGAGTGAGACGGACCTTCTAGGCATTCTACCGTCTTGGAAAATCTGCAATTTCTCCTCCTGCTCGCGGGAAATGTCTAAAGAGATACGAAGGGCTGGTTCGAGAAGTGTTTTGCTGATAATCGGAGAAACCATTTTCGCCAGTTTGCTGTTCTTTCTGAAGTACATCCTCATGTCCCCGAAGATATCAGTCTCTTGGAGAGTATCTCTTTCGAGTCGTAGAACGGCAGAGAGGGCAGCTTCGCCGAGGATTGCACGTTTAGCGGCTCCACTATCCGAAAGACCCCCCACAGAGCAGGTATCGGATCCCGGTTGCCTGCTGGGTTTGATTGCTTTATCGGCAGCATTGAAGGCGACACTGGCAAGTGGGGCAAGGATAGCACCAACTGGACCCATGGATGTTATTGGAGCTGAGCCGAGGATTGAGTAGCGTGGTCGGTGCGTAATTCCGGCAATTAGTTTCAGCACATCCATGAAGCGCTCCTCGTCGTCTTCGTAGAGGCTACTCTCAACTCTTTGTCCGATAGGGGCAACTGGAGCATGGGCAGTACCAGGATGAATGTGGAACGAAACTGATGTCGCTTCCCCATCAATCAGACTGATGTAATCTTCAAGTCGGTTGGCAAAAAGCTCTGGATCACCAATTGCAGTTCCAGAGCTGTTCGACAAGCTCCAGTAAGTATGTATTGCAATTGGCACAAGTCCATCTGCCGTGACTGCAAGAACCGGAGATCCACACTGGCCTAGAAACCCAATGTTAGAATTGTATTCTTCTGATGCCTAGTAGTGGAAAGAAGCATGCTTACCAGCGAACGTCGTTATGGGGTACTCAAGCATATGTAAGTCGGACTTACTCCTGTCAAAGGACACGGTCATAAACAGCTCGTGCATCAATGCCCCTTGCTCGCCATTGGTAACCATATCTCCGGGATATCCAACGACACCTATCTCAGCAGTGCCAGTCATGGGTGTCG
Source organism: Ascobolus immersus RN42 (assembly GCA_003788565.2). Lineage (NCBI taxonomy): Eukaryota > Fungi > Ascomycota > Pezizomycetes > Pezizales > Ascobolaceae > Ascobolus > Ascobolus immersus. Next base: position 15,193 of record ML119734.1, on the reverse strand, counting down.
ACATGAATTTGAAAGGTGTGACACCGAAGAATGGTTTTTCGAGTTTGACCACCGCCAGATCATTCATCTTGTTGTCTTTGCTAGCGAGCCAACTGAGAGAAGTTGCCACCTTGGAGCCACGGCGAAACTGAACACCGCCTGAATCGAGTGCATTCTTCCCATGGTATCCCAGATACACATTTATCTCCGAAATACGACCAAACTGGCTGGTTGTATCATATACACAGTGCCCAGCTGCAACCAAAAGGTCTGGTCGAATGAGCCACCCGGTTCCAATTGCCCAAGTTCCATTATTCTCGGCTGGGTTCTGGCCAGCGTAACGATAAAACAATTTCACGATAGCTGAGACTTCATTAGCTACTTGTGTGCTTGTCATTGTACATCGAGCCCTGATACTTACATTGGTACTTCCCACCATTGACGATATCATCAAGATGGACAGGCACACGCCTGTCTTTGAGCAGGAAGGTTGATGGGGAAGTGGAAGTATCGTTGGTATAACTGAGATCGAGCCACTCAATTTCGGAATTGGGCCCTCTATCATGATCAGAAGACATGTTGAGAGACCAAACATTTGGAACGGCCATCTTGCGGAATCAATGATTTCTGATATGTATTTTTATATGCTGCCAAGTCGAAGTAGCTAGTCTGCGAAGGAGAAAACAGATTTGGAAATTAAAGATGCGCGAGTTGTGAAATCCTAAGAAGTGGGTATAAGTGTGTGTTGCGAGCTTTAATACCTGACGACAAATTGCAAAACTGAGAAAGAATGGCACAAATGGAAAGTTCTTCTATATAAGCACTGATGTTCTGAGACATTCTTGCAACCATTATATTTGTCGCTTTGAATATGGCGATGCAGTTCAGCCCCGATACTCGTAAAGTAGCACGCCTGTAGCCTGAGACGCACAACGCAACTGCATGTGTGCACGTTCTGCACGAATCAGCTGAAAGAATCGGAGTAGCAAAGTATTGAGTAGCTTCGAACTTTCTTTCTGATTGGAAACTGGTGATCGTGAGGTGACTAAAGGTGGCAGAATGGATTCATGGTCCAATACTAGTACATAGGTAACGAGCACATGCTCCGCATCGCTTCCCTCGAGATCACTGGCCAAAGTACGTGTAGTACGCACGTACTAATTGCTCTGGTTACTGATGATGAAACACCGAGACGCATCGCGCTTGCAATTGAAGTGATTGACTCGACAACTCACTTATAAATTAAGTACCTATATTTGCCAACACTACTAAGTACTAAGTACTTACTTACTTAAAGTAGGTACTTCTTGTATACTATCGCAAACTTGGTACCAACTCTGCAGATCAGTACTTATCAACTCATGAATGGTTCATACATACTCGCCTTTGTACAAGTACATACGAGTAAAGTAGATCGGGCTGACATGCATTAGTATATACTTAGTATGCATATGAATAGTTGCATCCGCATGCACATTTCAGCCCATATTTGTTTTTTATGTGCAGAGCCTCATCCTACAGCCTCCCGATCCCATGCTCTAGCGCCATTGACATGATGTTGCTTGAGGCTTATTGCACATATCAAGGATCGATCAAATCCATACGATACAATGGACTAGTAAGTAAGTATGTAGACGCGGGGAATTTATTAATGTCTCCGACCAAACTCCGGATTGTATGCGGACCCAGTACATAGCCAGAGCTTTTGCCGGCTAACCCCGGCCGGCCCCAATGGCGCTTATTTCTTGGCAGCGCTTGGTTGCAACCTTGGGTTCGATCCCCTTGGCATCAGGCTGTCATCGGTTACACGATACTTTAGTATATACTTCTTACTTACATTCCTAGCAAGTCTTAAGTAGATACTTAAGAAGTACTTCTTACTGCTCCAACAAAGCACTAAATATATATTTGTTTGAACCGAATCATTGCAGAGGAATCATGAAGAAGCCATGTATATGCATGATTCGACGTCGAGCGCGACACTAGGCTTGCTGCAGCGCAAAAGCGTAACTTCTCAGCTGCAGTACGATACAACGTTATAACGGAGCCTCCTAGTTCTGTGGTCTAGCTTGTATCTATCAATATTGTTAATATATCGCCATTAAACACAAAGAGTAGAACAATCGCCTCCGTAGAGTCGAGCCGGATAGTGCCAAGTAACTGCAGTCCTCACCGTAGGCGCTAATTTGGTCATCGTTACACTCATGCATCACCGCGAATATGATGACTGAGATTCTGAGGGCACCATGTCAGAGCTTAGTTTCTCTGCAGCCAACCGTTAAAAGGCACTGTCTGAGGCTTTGGGCCATCGCTATGTGTTTCCGAAATGGAAGTGTGTGGTTGTAGTTAGCCTCCGAGTTCTAGCTGGGCATTGGTTACGTTAACGAATCCGGCACCGAACCAAGTTGAGGACATGGCAACCATCTTGTGTATTACTCAACTCTTTCTTATTAAAGATGCACCAAACTCACCGCGTGCAGGAAGCCGCCTGTTTAGGCATGAAAATACAACTTCAGGCTTGCGACATGTTCTGACAATAGGAATGGTTTCAAGACAATAGCGGTATTAGCAAAATAGATAGCCCAATCCGCATGCATGACCGGCGAGATTGACCATTAGACTTACTTGCAAAGTCTTAGCAGCTTCCAGCTCATCCACCTGTGGTGGTATACGTAGCAGCATATGCGAACTTACCATTATGTCGTAATGACTATATAATCCTCCCCATATCCCATACTTTGATCCCCAGAATCTGCGATTCCAACCAAACTTCACTTCTACAACAACCAGCGCTGTGCGCCATTCACTCTCTCACAACTTTACATATCCAAACCCCATATTTCAACAGAATCAACCATCGAACATGCGCCCACAAATCATCTTCACCACTTTCCTGACCCTCGCCTCCTTTGCAGCGGTATCCTTATCCGCGCCAACCGCATTCCCCTCTTCCGAATCAACCCAGTCTCTCATCGCCAAAGATCTTGCCGATAAGATCGCAGCCGTTCTCCAGATCTCTCCGGCTAAAGCTCAACGGCTTCTCGACATCCCGCAAGCCGAATCAAAGACAGCCGGTGCTGTTGACCCATTTGATGACGACGACAAGAGCGCTTGTGGAGGACTGTTCAAGTTCGTCTGCAAGATCTTCAGCAGCAAGCCAAAGCCCAATAACAACAACATCCAGTTGAGACCGGATATTCAACCGGGGATGGGAATTACTACTACTATTACCGGTGGTGGAAGGAAGTAAGCTATGAAGCTGTTGCATGTCGGAAGTGGGGAGTGGCACGGGGTACTGCAGGATTCAAGGACGAGCATTGCTTAGGCATTTGAAAGTTCAACGGGAGTATGTATGGAATTGATTTGGTCATATGGATCTTGACTCGTGGAAGCTTTGCGAATGTTTCGATGGAATATTTGAACTGCATACAAGAATGGTGTTCTATTCTGACGGTGTTGATCTTGGATCATCCCCGTACTTAGTCAGAGTCTTGAACGTGACTGATAGCCAGCGGCTAAAGCACCGTGACTCGTGGAGCCTCTCCTACGCACTTGTTCGAATCAATGTGTAGCAGTTAATCTGCTATGGATATGAGCCGAAGAAGTGTAGCATTCGTGTGCTACTATACTTCACTACAGACTACAATGCTTCCTTGCAGATGTTAGCGTGTGTCAGAGAAAGGAAAGCCCAATATCTTGGATGGCTGCCAGTGTATGTGTGTCGAATTTATCGGACATTCTGCTGAACGTGCGGAAGAATTAAATGGAAGTCTTGTTCTTGCACCGTTGCATTCCACATCCGCCTTTCCATCTCTTAATTGTATCATCCCCATACTTGGTAGTCCTTTCTCGAACACGGTCGTCACATCCGCTTATCGGAACATATGCGCATGCGTCATCAATTCTCATTCCATCTTGATTTCTATCATCTTTGTAGAGCTTCTTCATAGGAGTCGAGTCATACCAAAAAACCACACCGCTCGTGGAAGCCTCCCTGAACCATAACCGTAGCCACGTAGTAGATTACTGACCAGTTCTTTGTTAAAAATACCATGTAAATGCTTGAGAACCTTCAGGAATTAAAAGTTGATTGGCTTGGTCTATGTTTATTTGGCCAGTCTCAAGTACTAGAAACGTTCGAACTCTCTTTATGTTTGCGTGCAAAGTCCATCTGTCACCGCGATCTGGACCGCATGCATTGATGTCATTAGAATCTTTCTATCCTCGCGGCCTCAATATCCTGGTTGTACTGTACTTGCATCATCCCCATAGCCGTACCCTGAGCTTGACTGATGCCCAGGAGAAAAGGTGCTCGTTTATAGGTTATAATTCTTTCGTGCATAGCGCTTGTTCAATTATGGAACGTGTAACGAACCGACGTACGTGCTACCGTACTTGGTATGTATTGAAGGTATCGTGCAAAAGCCGTTCTGCGGCAGGGTATCTTGATTCTTCTTGCATGCTAACCTGCTCCTATACTATCGATCTGTGTAGGCCAAGTCAACAATCTGTGTCCCGATCCGTGTACAGAGAGAGAAAAGTGCAATATATTGCATGGCTGTGCACGTGCGTGTTTACTCCGAGTCCGTTCTCGATCCGGCAGTGAGAACAAGGCTTCAGCTTTAGATCAGCGACCAATGACCATCCACGTGTAGCATCCGCTGACCGCACTCCATCTTGACTTGGATCATTCCCATAGTCCTTCTCAGATACCGCTCGTACCGAAGTCTTCGCACCTCTAGCTCCGTGTAGTCGACTGACGATCTTTGGTTGGTAAAGATATCATTTCCTTACAAACCTCGTTCCGAGTCATTCGTTGGCTTTGTCAGGTCCGTAACTTCCTGTTTTACAAGGGCTCATCTTGCAAACCATCGTGTTTGCATCATCACAGTAACGTTCCCGAAGTCGGAAAGTACTTAGCAAGAAGACATAGACCATACCAGGCGTGGATGGATGATGGTTGCATGTACTTCTTTAGATCCCGGAAAGTGCAATGGCGGAGCTAATAGTTATGAGGGAGGATATTGTGCAATACGCGTTTTGTAGAAGTACTGGATCTCGCATGCTATCCTGATTCCCGACCTCCATCATGCATCATCCCAGTACTTGCTAGTCGTACGCTGACGTTACTAGTAACTGATAGCAAGAAGCCGTGCGTGGTTGCTTTTCATCAACTGCAGCTGCTAGAACGTGTGATATATTTGCTCCGGAGCTCATTATTCTGCAAATATATTGTCGTGCTCTTGGCCATGCAACGACGCATTTTGCATGCTATTACTGTATCCTGACTTGCATCATCTCGGTTGCATGTTGCTGTACCGAAGAGAAACGCTCGTGTATAGCTCTCCACCCATTCAGTTTGATCCCTGCAACTCAGAGTACGGATACGGGGCCGGGCTGATATACCCTGTACTTATGGGAATGGCTCGTATGCTTGCTCTGTCCGTCTCTGTTTAACTTGATCTTTCTCGTGGAAAGGTAGGGAATTTTTTCATGACATCATTGCGTACAAGTCTATCACTGTCTATGTTTTATCCTGGGTGCCTCGTACTTGACCACAATCATCCGCCCCGTCGTCGCTCTCTGTCATGAGGAGAAAGGACTGCAAGAAGTCAAACTGCTCGTAAGCCAGACCTGCTGCATATCTTGGTCCTCGTATACGTAAGGCAGAATGTGACGTATTAGCGTGTTGATCCACGAGAAGACCGTATTGATCCGGTGATTGATCAGAGAGACTACTAGTATTCGGTAGTACGGTTACGTGTTTTCTCCTCATGTCGACCCGGAATCTACTTACTTGGGACTGCGGTTCCTTGGAAAGCTTGCGTCAACCATTTTCCGTCCTTTTTGACTTGCAGCTTGGATCGTCCCCGTAATACTTACTAGTAGTCCTGTGAACGAAAAGGATAGCGACTCGTCAAGAAGCCACGCCGCTCGTGAGTTCGACCGTATTTTGCTTCTCATGTTCTGGTTCAACCTCGTGACACCAGGTTCTGCAGCTGGTTCTATCCTGAATTCGACCATCCCCATAGTCGTACTCCGATGTACTGCAGTACTGATAGTGGCAAGAAAACATTGTATTGTGAACAACGTGAATCTTGAAAGCAATCTTTACTCTTCTCTTGCACCGTGCGGTGGCTGAACTGAACCGGCTTCTCATGGTAAGATATTTATCGAGTCTCGCTCTGGATGCCTTTGAATTCGTATGTCTTTGCTTGCGTAGCTGAAGAGTGAGTTATTATCGATGCTCGAAGGAGGAAATTGAGTGAAGGTGAAGAGCGGGAAGAGAGATATTTATAGGCGATGTGATATTGGGCAGGTGCTTCTCCTGTATGATGTGAAAGAATGGGACGTAGGGAGGTTAAATGACCAGGATAGTAAGGAAGTAGGCGCATATTTGTTTCCCAATGTTCCAGGCCGGGAGATAAGAGCATGCAGCAGGCGGGAACAGAAGAAAGAGTATGGCTCCTACTTAGAGCAATGTGGTGAAAAGTTCGCCCAGGGACCGTCCGTCCTGGTCCTTACCCTCTGGTCCAGTCCTGGTCCTTCCCTGATCAAGGACGGCACGTGTGGTCTCGTCCTGGTCCAGCCCCTCAGGAGGACGAGAATTTGTATGGGACGGACGGGACGGACTATTTGGACGACACGTGATGTATTTGGTGCTTCCAGGGCGATTCTCGGCACCGTTTACCCTCCCCCAGATGAGGTAACTTTGACGGAAAATGGACAGAATAACTGTTATTCCGGCCGTTCTAGGTAGGCTTGGCATTATTTGGTCCGGACGGTCCAGACGGTCCAGTCCTAGTCCCTGAGTGCTATAGGACGGTCAGTGCTCAAGGGAGGTGTGGGACGGACGAAAACTTTGGTCCAGTCCCAGTCCAAGGGCTTGGACGGACGGGACGGACTTTTCACCACAGTGCTCCTATCAAATTCGATGTCGACATGGATCATCCCCGTAGTCCTTTGTAGTTGTCCGATGCTAAATGCGTGAGAGGAAGAAATGATGGCGATCGTCAACCTTGGTGCTTTGTTCGTGCTTGCTTCGTGTACTAGCAGAATGGAGTAGTACGTTTACTGCATGATCCAAGAGATCACCGTGTCGTAACCTGACGAGAGACTCAGTTCAGAGGAAATAATCAGCCGCGTGCCCGGAGCTGAGAGGACAGCGGCTTCCGAGTCGCAATCGTATACGCTCTCGGATAAATAATTCTCGTTCTATCCTGACTTGGATCATCCCCGTAGTCTTTCTCTGATATTGAAAACACGAAGCCGAAACAAACGTGTTCGTTGACCGGGAAGTTCTTACGTACCTACTTAATTGAAGATCGGTCCTTAAGAACGTGAAGGGTATGCCTCCGTAAGACGTTGAATTGAAGACCTTCGTCTCAACATTCCCACTCAGCTTGAATAGACTCATCTCCATAGTCGTACTTCTACCTTGATGACTGACAGCAACATCCCCATGGTCGTACCCTGATGGATGATACAAGAAGCTGTAGCGTGGTTCTGGGCTGCTACCGCTAGCTCTTCTCTTAGACAGTAGGGTGACCAGCTGGGTTCTCTGGAAGATATCGTGTAGTCATCCAGATCAAGCCAGCGCAGTATTGCTTGCCTACTTGCTTGCGTGACTGGGCAGACATCTGGTTCTTGTTGATGGTCGAAGGAGGAAGTTGGGTGAAAATTGAGGGTAGGAAGAAGGTATTTATAGAGGTTCTGAGATGCGGTAGGTGTTTGACTTGAAGGATCAGCTGGATTGGGAAAGAGGCTGGCCCGCGGGGAGGACCGGATGAGGAAGGAGGTGTATGTTTGTTCTCAAAACTCGAGTGGACAAAGGCATAGACAGAAACACACAGCGGGAAAGATGAACAAAGAGTTGCTTTGAACGAATTTTATTCTAAAAAAGCATCAGCTAGACTATCCGAATGCACAGACAAACAAACGAGATGGGTATGCATACTCGGTTCTACCAAAGAATCAACCATAAACAACGGTAACCTTGAGGGATCCTCCCAGTAAAACCAAACCTACCCAACAACCAACCACTTCCCCGCCCAACCATACTAAGGCTCCACGATTCCCCCACACCATCCGCACCACCCCC
>ML119733.1:3206-216142 GCA_003788565.2 Ascobolus immersus RN42 | reverse complement strand
GAAGGGGATATACATACCGATGATAGGAAGCGGTATGGGAACATGTATTTTAATACTGTTCTTGCGGATGGAAATGGGGATGGCAGTAGTATCTCGTATACTCAGGGTCCATACAGGCACACTCCAACAAGTCATATCAGCACAATTTTCCTTTGTCGAACAAGTTACGCTTTTCTTATATCAACTTGGTACTACGGAACATACCTCTCCTTATACTGTCCTCTATTTTATCACTTAGTATTTCTTTACTCGTAGATAGTTGTCCGATTTCTTTCCTCGCCATAGCTAGATAGGCTGAATGCGATTATGATTTAAACAAAAAACAAAACAAAAAACTCGAGCTCCTCAATTCCACCGTGAGGTCATATCCCCCAATAGGAACCCCCGAATTCCGCTGACCTTCCTCCACAGGCGGTCCCTGCAACATCGCGCATGCCTCGTATGAGATGCCATGCAGGTCACATCAGATCATCCCTGCAGGTCTCAGCTGCATGAGATGGCGCAAGCGAGATCCGATAGGGCTGCGATGGATCATGGCCCGGCCCGATGTCCGACCTGCTCACCACCACCTCGTTGCAATGGATATCGTCATGAGCGATGCGGTGTCGATGGCTTTTTTGGTGGGTGCAACGAAGCACGAGGCAACCAAGGCGTTATATGGAATCTTGATCCATCTAAGTATCTGACCTCCATCCCGGGGAAGTGAACGGAGAGTTAGTAACGGGACTCGGCGCAACTCAAACTCCATTCACCGCACAGCACGAGGGATTCTCTAGCTCACCGCAGGAGCGGATGTGGGGAGCAGGGCCCGAGTTTCACACGCCGAAGTGGGGGCTGCAGTAGGCCCTGCGGCTTCAGCTGTTGTTTGGATGGTGGGGTTTGAAATGCCGCATCACGACATGAATTCAGATGCGATATAAGCTGAGGGCTCTATCCTCTCGGTGAAGAAGTGTACACCAAATCAGACACTCCCTTTTCATTCAGCATATCCGACCAGTTCCGAACCATCATGGCCACCGCAGACGTCGAGAATCCCGCTCCAGCCCCAACCGAGGCCCCTCCAACTCTCCCCGACTTCCTCCTCGACCCAAACGTCGTCCTCAAAGACGGTGCGTATCTCCCATCCTCTATCTCGCCCTTGCTTCCAAACAACCCATCCACCGGCAGTCCAGTATCCTAACCCCCCCCCTCCAGATGCAAAATGGCGCTACAAACGCGCCCCCGACTACTCCCTAACAACCACCACCTTCGAGAAGACAAAATCAACCTCCTGGGAGAAGAACCCCACTTCCCTCGAGTTCCTGGTCCAAAACCTCGTCAAAAACTGGGAGAAAGAAGCCTCCTACAAAGTGGACCCCAAGGAATGGCGCACCATCTCGCAAGATTCCTATTCCTTCCACCTCAACGGCGGTCCTGGCATGAGCGCGGATGACATGCTCCATTTGGGAACTTACAATGCGTTGATCGGTGAGAAGGGTGTCAAGGGCGTGTATGAGACGAGTGCGATGGATTTCAATACGAGTCATAAATTGTTTAAGGGGGCGATGAAGACGTTTAATTGGGAGGTGCTGGAGGTGCTGGGGGCGCCGCCGAAGGTTAGCATCAAGTGGAGGCATTGGGGTAAGTTGTTCCATGTGAAGTGAGAGAGGGAGTGCTGACGGGCGTAGGGGTGATGTCGGGGAATTATAGGGCCAAGTTGAATTCGGGACGGTCGGTGATTGCTAGGGCGCATGGGAAGATGATTGAGGTGTTTGGGATCACGGTGGCGGAGGTCGATGATCAGTTCAGGATCAAGTTCTTGGAGACGTTTTGGGAGCCGGATCAGATGTTTAGACAGTTGGTGGAGGGGGGGATTGAGGATGTGGTTGAGGGTGGGGAGCTGAAGGAGGGGGAGAAGGTTGAAGTACTGGAGCCAGTTGGAGGAGCTGGTGTGTGTCCGGTAACGAAGGCGAGTGGGCCGAATCCTCATGATCATTGAGTGGTTCACTATGGAATAAATCAGGAAGGAAGGAAATCTGTAGAATGCATTATTCATATCTCATCGACCATGTGCCACTAAGCCCATACTATCCGTCAACTCCCATCCTACGAGCTAGCAGCCCGCAATCAGTAGATTGAAAAGCTGCCTCAGATAAATACAATGCTTTAACAATGGGCAACTGGTCCAGGCAGCCGAAGCGCTTCAGTCTCGGCCTTCATGAGCTCATAAAACTTGCCAAAGGCCATATCACTATTCGGATCGAAATGCCCCACCGACTCGTCTGCCTTGGAGTAGTCAAACTTGCCATAATGCGTCTCATCCTTATCTTCGTAGCTAATCCCAAGTCAGTATCCAAGCAAAGTAAAAGAATGCACAAATTGAGCTGGCTGACCTGTAACATTGAATCGTGCAACATAGACCCTCCGATTTGTTGTGAAGCTGATGAATCTGGTAGTTATCCGGATCCAGCCATGTAATCATACCCTTCTTCAGTTGAGCCTCACCGACCTTCCGACGAGGCTTGTGGAGGGAATCATAATAGGTTGCCACCACCTCACCGCATAAGACCTTGATGACCGCACAAGACTTCCCGTGATCGTGGATAGGCGAATAATGACCACTTGGCCAAATCTCAAGAACATATGGAATGCCAGGCGAATTCCCCTACACAAAGAATTAGTATCCATACCCAACGAATCCGAATAACAGCGCCATACCTGATTCACCCCTAACGTGATCCTCAAATACGTCATCAGCGGCTCATCCTTATCCCCAAACTCCTTGGATTTCTTCTCGAGAGTCTTGTAGCACCATCCATTCGGATCTTTGATACTCCGCTCAATCGCTGCCTTGAAATCAAACTCCTCGCCCTCATTCGTGAGCGTGATCTTTGTCCCAGCAACATTCTCGTAGAGCTTCTGGCACGCCTCTGGGAGGTTCTTGGGGACCGTTACGGTACCTCTCTCGAGATCATTGAGGGAGATACCATCCATTGTCGCGATGAAGGGTGACAGGTCAATCACGACTGGTAACGCTCTGACGGCAACAGCGACAGGCTGGAGAGCACCGTCGTCGAGAGTGATGTCGATTGTCTTGAGGGATTCGAGCCAGGCATCCTTTGGGTCAGTCCAAACCATGACACCTTCAATCTCCTGCTTCAGGACGACTTCGAAGAGGCAGCAAGTCATGTTGGTGAAATGTTCGCCATAGCGAAGAATGCCGTTGTTCTTGTCGAGAGAGAGCCAGTAGACACTGTCTGACTCTGTGCCGTTAAGGTAGCAGTCTGACTCGACTACGCCAGGTCTGAGCTTCGTTTCAATGTCTTCTTCATGGCCGGCTTGGGTTTTGCGGAAGAGGCGACAGGACTTGTTTTCGACGACCAGGTTGAGGGTTGGTGCGCCAAGGATGTTGGTGGCTTCGACGGTGATCTGGAGGCGAGTCGAGGGTCGGCCTTTGATGGCGATCGTGCCTTGTCCGGTGACGGGGAGAGTTTTGACGGTTACTGGGGTAGAGTTGGACGGGGCTTGCGGTCCGCCAACGAGGAGAAGCTTCTTGTGGGTGCTGTGGTCCTCGTAGGCTGGTGGGGCTTCGTAGTAGAAGGGATCGAAGAAGTGGTTTGGTGCTGCCATACTGTGTCAAGCTGTTGGAGATGGATAGTCGGATTTGCTGATGCCTTGAGAGGACTCGTATTGCTGCGGCCTCATAGACGGTGGTAACAGGCCCTTAAATATCCTCGTCAGAACCGAAAGCGCAACAATAAAGATACGGGGCTCCGCATACAAAGCAGTGTGGACCATTCCCACAGAACAGAACCTCCGAAGTGTTCGTAATGATATGCAGAGGATCGCGAGCTCATCCGCAAAGTGTTGCATTGTTTTGGGGCTGAAGAAACCCATCGAAGCAGTGGTGTTGCAAAAGCTACAGGTTAAGCCTCTTCAGCTCGATCGTCGTGAAGGGAACTGCATTGTTGATGCGCTCGTGAGGTGATTTGATTCAGCTGGTGGGGTAAAAGATGTTGCAGAATTGCGGAAGTTGCCGAGCCTGCCAGTGATGGTTGGGTGTTGCTTGGGGGTTTCAGGATGGAGAGACAGTGGTGGAGGAGGAGGCGACGTTGGTGTTTGTTGTTGAGACATGCAGTAACGAGTGGGGTGTGAAGGGTTCAGCTCGTCCCGCAGAGCCGCGCTAGACCATATTTGACAACGCTCCCGCAAGTGAAGAGCCGCAACGACCCCACACTTCTCTCAACGAATCGATCGTCATTCCCCTCATATGTGCAACTCAACAGCTCGTTTTGAATTCGGGAAAGACGGCATAACCCAAGCAAAAATCGCCATAAGCAAAAAGAGCATCTCTCCAATCTCATTTACATGGCAGAGGGCGTTCAGTTGAAGGTCCTACTGGGGATCGAACCCAGGTCGCCAGAATCAGAATCTGGAGTGATACCACTACACTATAGAACCCGTTCATAGAGTATCTCCGCAGTTAAAAACATCGAAATGGCATGAACAAAAGGTCCAACAATCGAAAGCAAAAAGACATACTGCACCAAGGATTCCCGCGTGGTCACCCAGCGCAGTACTAACTTGGCGATTAGAAGCTTGACTATGGGAGAGCGGACGGGATCCCGTATTTTCTTCAATCTATGGCCGTATGTACTCACGGCTCCCTCTTACCAACCACTTAGCTGGGCTGAAATAAGGACGTCGCCGCATAAAGTCTCTCCGAAACGGTTGTCCATAGGGTCCGAGCCCGACAGCAGCATTTCCGAGTTGATATGAGGGATAGGCAGCTAGAAAGCAAGCGAAGGGAATCGCGAAATTGCTCGGGTTTAGGGCCAGTCTATCCCAGAAACGAACAAAAGGGAGGAAGTTACTTCCATGTCGCCAACGGCCGCGACCTTTACTCCAAAGCGGCAAAAGATATGATGACTGGAGTGGGACTCGAACCCACGCAGGTTGCCCTACTAGAAAGCAGAGAAGATCAGATTAGATCGATCTTGAGTCTAGCGCCTTAACCGCTCGGCCATCCAGCCCGTTGATGAAAGTCGGCCCGCAGCAAAGATCGTTCTCACTTCTTCCGGACTTTGAATTGGCATCTCACTGCCAATGCGGCCGATAGTCAATCTGGGATCGGAAGCACTGATGGGTTCTATAGTGTAGCGGTATCACTTCAGATTCTGACTAGTGACTTCTGACAACCTGGGTGCGATCCCCAGTAGGACCTTCAGGATTTGTCTCGACTGGACGTTGTTTTTATGTTTTTTGCTTTCGCCGTGTCCGGTCGGATCCCATTCCATCCGTAATATGCTGGTGGTATAAACATAATTCTGTCACTCCCATCAACAATTGGTTCTATAGTGTAGCGGTATCACACCAGATTTTGATTCTGGTAACCTGGGTTTGATCCCCAGTAGGACCTAGCGGATGTGAGATGTCTTGCAGTCCATGTCAAGATTTTTTTGGCTCCCAATTCCATGCCAAAGTCTCGTGCGCCATAGGACCTCCTCGAATTCTTGGATGGATGGATTTCGAGCTCTCAGAGCCGGTTTAGTTTCTTTGCTTCTGTATTCTCCAACACACCAGCATTCTAGAGCTTCAACAGTGTCGATGTTGCGCAACCTCCCAACCAGCCGTCGCTTCCCGTCGAGACCTCACAGGCTCCCGTCCCACCCACGCTAACCCAAAAACGATTGTCACCTTCCTCTCTCTCCCACACAAAATCTGGGTGCGAAAGTCGCAACTCTGGACCATGAGCGCGAAAGAAGATCTCAAATTCTTCCAAAGTGAGGGCTGATTCGCAAAAATGAAATGTGGTTGCATTTTTTCCGTTTGCAACTTGCACATTCGAGGTTGATGAGAATGGAGGACTTCCCGTAAGGATTTGGAAGCTTTCCAAACTGCGATTTTGGTTTAGGCTGTCCAAGTTTGGTAACTCAGTAGTTTTCCAAACTTGAGATTTGGAAGGGGGGGGGAGGGGGGTCCTTCCAAATCCTTTTCAGACTGTGGATTTGGAAGCTGTGAAATGATTGGGTGCTGTGGTGCGACTTTGCTGTTTTTGTTTATTGCCGATATCGCGACTTTTCCAACTTTGGTGTTTGGAGAGTTTGGAAAAGTTTGGAGTTACGGAAAGTGCTTTCTCTCCAAACTGACGTTTTGGGGTTTGGAAATGGTTCCAAATCTTACGGGAAGTCCTCCAATCTCAGGTTCTGAGGAAGTGGGTGCTCACTGCTCAGTTGCGTTTTGAGGCGTGGAAAATGCTTCATTTATGGGTTTGAAATGCCACTCAAGCTGGGAAATCTTGAAATCTCACGAACTTGATGCTGAGTTGCGTTTTTACGCCTTGAAAAGGCTCCCGTCCCTGAGAATCGAAAGTTCTGTGAAAGCGGTTGCTCAGTTGCGTTTTAAGGCGTTGAAAAGGATTTGTTCATGAGAAATCACAGGTTCTGCAAAAGCCAGCCTTCAGTCGCGTTTTAAGGCGTTGAAAAGGGCCGGCTTGAGGGAATCGTGAGGTTTGTCGAAATCGAGGCTGAGTTGCGTTTTATCGCCTTGAAAATGCGCCTGTCCTTGAGAATCGAAGGTTCTCTGAAAGTGGGTGCTGAGTTGCGTTTTTACGCCTTGAAAAGGGCACTTCTTATCAAATTCTCAAGTTCTGTGGATCTTGGGGTTCAGTTGCGTTTTATTGCCTTGAAAAGCCCTCCCGCTTCAAAATCTCGAGTTTCTCCAAACCAGTCGCTGAGTTGCGTTTTTACCCGTTAAAATCGAACCACTCTTCAAAACCGCAGGTTCTGTGGAACCTCGCCTCCATTCGCATTTCCCTTCAGCCCTATCGCCTAACCAGGTTCCCACCGATGAGCTACGTCACCACTCGTACGTTCCCAACGGACCACAAACACCATCGCACGGCCGCCTGGAACCATGCCTGACTCGAGCTTGCCTGCTTTTCACCACTCTTCAAGCTCTCTCTTTTCCTCTGAACAACATCTCGCGATAATTACTTTGACTTGACGAAATACCAACAAGCGACAAAACAACCTCGGTATGGGTTATGGTGACCTTCCACCCTCGGCACGGTATCGCTCTCCTGCCCCCGACAACCCTTTGAGTTTTACCTGGTGCCTCCTCCCTTTCATCCTCGAAATCGGCGCTCTCGCATTTCCGATATCGCGGAGGGTAGTGAAATGGGTTATCGTGCCTGCGATCTTTGGATGCTATGCCAAACTGATGACGATGGGGAGTGAGAGTCCGGTGGCGGGTTATGGAATAGGTACGTGAAGATTCTCAGGCAAAGAAAGGAGGAGGTTCGTAGCATGGGGTGCTAATGGTGGTGATGTGGCTAGGGACGATTATTGCGTATCATGCACTGCAGGTGCTGGACTTGCTTGTGTTCTCGGATCCTCAGAAGGACGAGGGGTTCGTCTTCTACCCGCCACCCTACTCCTCCTCCGGCGCACCCGTAGACCCCGATAAGGCCGACTCCTCCTCCGATACCGACTCCGAAGAAATCAACAGACAGCTTGCTACAACCCACACCGAAAAGACCGACCGAGGCATCCGCTATTCCGACCTCCCAACCACCCTCTCCCGCCTCGGCTGGGCCACAACCCTAGCCTTCTCCCCCCGTCTCCTACACTTCCGCAACTCTCCCGAAACCCACCGGCTTCCCGCCAGCGCCACTACTCGGGCTGGCTTCCTCCACTACTACGGGCTCCGCACGCTTGCCCTATACATCCTCATCGACTACATCTGCTACTACATGCGCATCATCGACCCCGAATACTCGCAGCCCATCTTCCCCACCTCCGGCTCAACCTACTCGCCCCATCTCCGCTCCAATCCAGCCCCACCATCATGGTATCCCACTCACCCACCCTCCAACGCCATCCTAGCAACCTGGGTATGGAGTGCCACACTCTACTGCATAAGACAAGGCACCCAAGCCGGCGCCATCTTCATCTTCCTCACCCTCGCGCACCACCTCCTCGCCCTGACCATGGTTGCTCTCCAACCCGTCTTCCCCGGCAGCTGGACAGAGCCGAGTAGCTACGTACCCTTGTTCGCCACGTTGCGGCTAGAAGAGGGCCTGCCCGGTTTCTGGGGCAAGAGCTGGCACGGGACGTTTAAGCGGATCTTCACCTCTCCCGCCGACTATTTCGGGATTGGGGAGAAGAGCCCCCTTCGGTTCGGGCTAGCGTTTCTGTTGAGTGGATTGTTGCACTCGGCTGGGGCATGGACGCAGGGGCGGAGGTGGAGGGGGCCGTTGGTGTTTTTTTTGTTGCAGGGGTTGGGGGGGAGTGCGGAGGTTATGGTGCGGAATGGGTTGAAGAAGAGAGGGATGACGGTTGGGAATAGCTTGGTGTTGAGGTGGGTGGTGGGGGTTTGGGTGGTGGGGTGGTTGTTTTGGACGGGGAGGTGGTTCACGGATGAGTATAGACTGGGAGGGTTGTGGACGGGGGAGCCGGTGCCGTGGAGTATTTGGAGGGGGGGGGGGAGGGGGGGGGGGAGAAGAGGTGGGGGTTTGGGGGGGGGGGGGTTACGTGGTAGGGGTTGAATGGATTGGTTATCATGGTGGCTTGTTTGCATTGCTTATGTTTCTTCACTGTGAGGATTGTTTTGGGGGGTGTAAAGGAGACTGGCGAGGTGCTTAATGGGACCGAGAGCTGTGAGAGGCATATACATTATGCAGGCTGCCGCTATTTGACAAGATCGGGTTGCTGCATTTCAAGAGGTTCGTCCCTTTAATCTTGATTGGTTCTTTATTTCATGTTCCCGCCCGCTCCTGTTCTTTGACCCTTCTACTCGCATCTCTTCTGCAAAGTTTCACCTCTCTTCTCGAATCCATCACCACTGATGCTTCAAACTTGCCCCTTCCTTCAAGTTCTCCCCTCGCAACCCCCGAAGCAACTGACGGCTCATTGAATTGGCTTCCTCCCACGATAGGTAGCACTTCATCTCTCATCTGCCCAACGTCAGTTCGCCAAAAAGCCACCCTTATTTTACGTATTCCCCGTCGTGTCCACAGCACCTAACCACCATCCGCCCAAACTCCTCCACTAAGGCTTCCCATCTCCCTCTGCTCTCATCCATGCAACCCTACTGACTGCTCGATAGGTTCTCCTTCCCTCTGAACTCGGCTTCCTCGGCGTTGTTTCCTGCCCTTCGCCTTCCAACTTCGACACTTTGCCTTCCATATTTGGCTCTCGAAACCTGCTCATCGGCCGTCTCACCTTCCAAATCCAACAACCCTCCCCTCCAAGAACAGCCATCCACCTTAAGGCTTTCCTCATCATCGTCGCACCCTCAACCCTAATTCACGCTCCAACGTTTGCTTAATTACCAGCCTTCTCCCACCTTTCTTCTCCATCATCATTCCCATCTCTCCACTCAACCATCCATTTAACACTTCGACTCAATCACATATCTTTCAGTTATCATCGATATTATAACCACATCAACATCACCTTTCTCCTCCTCCTCGATCCTCCTCCTCGTTTTCAACAGAGTCGAGTCGAGTCGAGCCTATCCATTGCTTCTTTGATCACCTTCAAGGCTTATGCTTCGGCTGGGTCTCTTCGCGATAATTTCAGTTGTGGTTTTTCTTTATTTTCGGTGCCATTTTGGTGGGGTATGAGTGGTGGTTGATGAGGCGAGATGATCGACAAGGATGATCTTGAGGTTCCTGAGACGGAGGCGTATCTCCGCGTGGGCCGTGTCGAGCTTCGTCTATGGGCTCGGAATTGTCTCTGTTCAGCAAAGTCGCATTGAGGATAACGTCACTGGCTGGCTGGTGGACTTGAGTCGACTGGTGTTTATCAAGGGTGGATTTACTTTGGAGGTTTTTCAATGGGTTGCTTTTGGCTTCGTCACGCATGGAGGAAATCTCAGCATGGACTGCCACATTGATGCACCCTTGAAATGAGAGAGGATATGGCATTGCTTTCACGAATGACACTGGCTGAGGTCCTTACATTCATCTACAACGCCCTCAAGCACGATCGGGCTGCCTTGATGCTCGATGGAGCTGCTGGTGTTGTCATTTGTGGCAGTGCCATCTTCCATCCTTTCAGATGCTTGCACGGTTTGTCGCTAGATTGGACGCTTGATGGCATTTGCGGATCAGGGATTCGTCGAACCGTGTGTTGGGACGATCGGCTCTTCATTAGACACGTCCTCCGGGATTGCCGGTCCTTTCGCCGCTGGCGCTTCTGCATTGCATTCTTCCTTCGAGGATTTTGGCCTCCTTCTCGCAAGAGAAGTCGAACGGCCTGATGATCGATATGACGAGCTTTGGTGGACCTTTCTATCCAGTGCTCACGCTCCATGAACAAACGGTTGAATGTTGAGTGATATGCTCTCGACCTTGTGGATTTGGTAAGTTGCCTGTTTATTCACTTCAATGAATGATTTCTAACGAGTTTTGTAGATGCTGTCCTTTTTATTTGAGACCGGATTTTACGGGACGTTCTGCAATTGTCGTTTGTAGAGGTTACGACTCCGAGTTACGTCAGTGCATCTCGTTGATAACTCCAACCCTGGCCCCTCGAAGTTTATATGCTTCAAGGGCAGAACGGATAGATCAGGAGAGGGAGAAGCTCGGATTCGTGGCTGGAACTCAACTTCAAAGCCAAATCCAAAGGCAGCCAAGGACGCCAACAGGTGCCTGCCAAAGGTAGCTCAGGCAGCCTCCTACAATCTCGGTACCTGTGGATCGCCAACCATGATGTTTAAGAGTTCAATGGCATCAGCTATCAGGGTGTGAGCATCGATCGATGTATCTGGGTCGGTCAAGTCCTCCTTGAGGTGATTGACCCAACTGGATATCGTCATGTATCTGCTTTCCAGAATCGACAAAGACACATCTTGAGGTACACCCAAATCCAAGATTTTACTGGACAAAGGAATCAGTAAAGAAGTATTGTGCTCGCCGCCTTATCTCTCTACAATACAGAAAAGGTGTACCAACTGTGCTTATCGAAGCAGAATCAGTTCAATCCACGTGGGAGGTTATGACTTTGAAGCTTTGAGTACGCCATTTCGACTCGCTCGTATGCAGCTCTATCTAGTTCAACATTCCGAGAGCTCAGAGAATGCTTGCAGGCCTAGGGGTCCGGTTGCTTGGTCGATGGTGGTCATCAACGGAGGTCGCAGAAAACAGATTCAATGAGTTTGAATGCTGCCCGACCACGGCAGAATTCCTTGCACGGATGAAGAACTTACGGGTATCTAGCTCTACTAGAGCTCTACCTCCGAAGATAAGAACCTTCAAGGAAACTACGAACAGACTAGATGGACCAGTTCCCAATCGTAGCTTGAGAACTCCGAAGCTTCGAAGCCAAATCAAGGCAGCCAAGGATTGCAACTGGGGCTGTCCAAAGGTTGCTCAGACAGCCTCTTACGAGCCATTCCAACTGTTGCAGCGGCTCTAAATGGAGGGAGACCTCATGCAGCCTCAGGCTCGTTCCAGGGGTCGCATACGACTTTGATATTGGAAGACTTTACGTGGAGTTTAGAAGATAGAAATTTAGAAATACCAATAGATGGGGGGGTTCGCACCCCCCCTTCTATGGCATTTTCTATTTTCTAAGTGCTGTAAATGGGGGTGTGAGTTGAAGAATCGCCAAGACCACATCAAAATTAAGCGAATTATCACAACATAGAAGGCTTGGAGCATTTAGAAGCAGTTCTAAATCTCGACGTAAAGTCCTCCATTACAAAGAGAAGGGCAAACCATCAGCCAATTCGAGAAAGAAAGGATTAGCTATGCATAGGCTGTGGCACGATGCAAGATATTGGTATGGTACGCATCAATCTGGATGTACTTGGATCGGTTGAGGAGGAAGCATATAGTTGCCGGCAATTTCCCGGGAAGTTTCATGCGTTTTTAGGGTTACAGTGCTAGAGGTAACCACTGTAACTTTGGGAATTTCAAGGCTTGCCTTGTTAAGGAGAAGCCACACGGGCGGCAGTTGATTTACCAGTTAATCAACATCCGACGGATCTTGAACTCCTCAGCACACAACCGCACACTCGTTGGTGCAGCGGCACTCCTTCTGTTAGGAGATGAGCTTGTGAAGGAGGAGGGTCTTCCACCCATTGTCGACTTGAAAGATTCTCGGGTTCTCGACTTGACAAATGCTTCTGATTGGAACAAATATGGACAATCTCGCAGACCGATATTATTGTCTACTACGGCGGTTCGAGGTTGCAAGCACAGCAAGCGGAAGATCCTTTTCTTGGAAGACTATGAACGGGCTTGGGCCGCTTTGAAGTTCATGCACCGCAGCCAGTTCATGCGGTTTATTGCAACTGCAAAGCAACTTGTTTTCTATTACTATGGAATGAAGAGCTGAAGCAACGATAGCAATGCTGTTTGACTACTGGAAGGGAGACGCAGGCGTCGCGATCCATTCACTTCCCCAGATGCGGGTTTTGTGTTCGTGATATCGATGAGACTGAAGCACGGTAAGCTCTCCAGTAGATGTCAAGTTAGATGGATTCTAACGATGTTCTAGATGCTATTCTTCACTGGAAATTAGTTCATGAGCTCGAGGCCAGGATGGCTAATTGCTACAAAGAAGCCAAGGCTCGAGACACATATGGAGGTACACCCCAATCCAAGATTCTATTGGACAAAGGAATCTGTCAAGTTTTGAGCTCGTCGGCTTGTTGTGTGTGACAAAGACCAATTGATGGGCCAAAGTCCACCGTCTCCTTGCATATCATGGATACAACACCAAGCTCATAAACGAAAGCCGCTTCCACTTTGTCAGTCGCATGGAGATTGCAAAGCCTGATCTTGCCTGGTGAGAGAGGCGGCAATGGTAGCAAAAAAGCTTGTGAGGGCTGACGCACGCATTGAGCACCGCTGTTCATAACCCCTCAAAGTTCAGTGTTGCAAGGCAATCGATCGGTACAGGTGCAAAGTGCCATGATTGGAGACTCCAAACTCGCCTCTAGCTTCACGTTACGGTAATATATGCAGCTCCGTTCTGCATAAAAATCCAACACACTGTCACAACGATTACAGTTATCAGTCCGGTGGCTGTACGCTTCAATGGAACTCGCAACAACGCGTTTGGGCAGTTACTTCTAGCTATTAAATCATCACCTTTAAAGCTCGCAGTCAAAACAGTCGCTGGTACGGAAGGCTTTGGCATCAAAAGAACGATAAAATACAACCTACAAAATACGGCTTTTGCTTAACCACCTTCCGGTCGTGGCCGCTTTTCTCACTCAGAGTGCTCACACTTTGAGTGTGGCAGACTTTACGCGACTTCTTGAGAAACAGACCCTCCGAGAACACGGCAGTGCATGTTCGAGAGGCGGCCATGGTGGTCAAAAAGCTTGTGAGGGCTAACGCCCTCTTCAAAGCTAGGCCCGAGTCGTTCCCTTTGGATGATCACAACAAGACAGTCGAAGTCTTTTTCTTCGTCACTGGTTTGTCTCGAGAAAAGTATCTGGAGCTCCATAACTCTGGGACTCTCCTACCCACGGACATCACTTTATTCCATGGTGCTGATCATCGACCATCGCCATCACCTGTTCCTACTCCGTCTCCCGGTTTTTTCTAGGAGAGCATTTGCAAGGTCGCCTACCGTTACAAATACCTCTACCCTTCATTAACAGTGAAGACTATTGGAGACATTCTCATTTACATTCTACTGCAGTCTTCTTTCACTGTCGAACTGATTAGCGATTGTTATCTTCTTCTAGACGGATACCTCGTTACAGACATTTTAAGGCCTTGATTGAGAATGCGGATCTGCGTCTGGGAATTGGTTTTCGGTTTTTTGAATTCTTGCATAGACAATGGCGTCGATGGACTTCTCGATGTGATACTACGGGACGTCCAAGGCCCTTCGACTGTGGCCTTTGGTGGCCTCCTGGGATTTTGGCAATTGGACAACCGTCACCACTCAGCAGTGTGGCAGGGATCCCAGAGGTGGCAGCATGGCTCCAAGCGGTTTTGGGCCCAGTGAGTCTTGCTACGAACATGCATGATGGTCTCCAAGGGACACGTTTTTGCGCTGCTGTCCGTCTCAGCTGCACAAATAGTGCAAGATTTTTCGTCTTATGCCGTCTTCGAGACTGCCTATCATCTTCTACTCGGTTTTTGGAACGTCCTGGCACAGTAAGGCTTCCTCGATGGCTGATACGTTAACGAAAGCTAACCTGTTTCTAGATCAAGATGCTGTTTTCAACTTCATTTTCTATACTGGGATTGTTCATTGGCCCTTTGGCGAAGTTGGATCAACGACAGTATGAAAGGGTACTGGAACTACACGGGACAAATGTACAAATACTGGAGACCCACCCGTACCATGGCGACAAATCTAGCGGGTCTCCTTCAAGTATTTTAAAACCGTCTGCAACATCCAACGCAATCAAATCTTAGGCCTTTACCAAATTCAAGCTACACAAGGATTTAGACAGCCGTTGGCTTTCCATTGGCTGGATATGCAGACGAGGCGCCATCTTTTGTCAGGAAACAGAGTACTATATGCCGAGACTGTAGATGATGGACAAAGAAGCTGTAAGAGCTAGAGGCTTTCACCTACGGCGAGCAAGAGTACACCTTTCCAACGAGAACCTCCTCCGGCTCACCCCACAAGACCGAGACGTGATTAGGAAAGGCGTAAAGGCAGTGCCTATGCCACTCCCATGATACAAACGGAAGAGTTTGAGGAAGATGTCGCATTCTCAGGAAGAGGAAGAGCCTCGGTGGAGTACTCTGCGCCAATAACTTCGGGCACTATCTCCTCACGCAGCTTGCTCTATTTCCCATATTGGTTGAAGATAGGGGCAGTATACTCATCGTCCTACGAGCGTGCGGTGGAGTGTTATGCACCCACGCATTTGGGCACTACCTACTCACCCACCCTGTTGTCGTTCTCTGATTGGCAAGCACCAAATACGATTGATCTTTACGGCACCTTTCTGTACAAAGACGGAAATAACAGCAATCGGTTCTGGTGTCCATGATTGGTGGTGATTTGGTGGAGTTTGAAGGTATTGGAGTCACCAAATCATTGCGGTGGATCGTACGATATCCACAAGCCAATCAGATTGTTTGCTCAAGACGACGCCTCCTATTTACTTCGATTGCAATGACCACTTCTCCCGGTTTTTGGCGAATATGCGCCTCGATGCACAGGCTATCGAAGCTTGTTATCGAGAAGATCATTCCGTGTTACAACGGCCCGGTACACTCCGTTCTAGGTGGATCACCGACTTTGGAGGATACAATATGTGATTGAGATTGGACTAGTAGAGATAATAATGGCAGTATATTAGCGGTTATTTTCTATGTGATTGGAATGGTTATATACTTACAACGTAACTGGATATTAATATATATTCTGGAGGTAGTACTTGTTAGTTTCGAAGCATGGGCGGATGGATACATGCATTGACGGTATTTTCATTTAGTGTTTTCGTACTTCTTGCGTTACTTAGGTACTTTGTACTTGATGACTTATTGAAGGGAGAATTTTTGGATAAGTATTCACGTACATTGTCAGTCTTTAAGATCTTACATGCCTTTTGTCACGAGTAACGAAGTTGAGTGGTAGAGAAGAACGTTGAGTCAGGGCTCATGGCCCTGGAAGAATCACATCTAACGTACGCAAAGAACAAACAAGAGAAATGTAGGAGCAATAATTATCATTCCTTCTTCCTAACCTAACCTAGCTGGTTGCCGCAGCCAGGGCTGCCTTGAGGGGTGAATGCTTGACTCAAGAACAATCGTTATGCGTACGAATATGCTTCATGATATGTCGTTCCTCCGCCTCACTGAGCGAAATACATCCCTTAATGATCCCGATTGTCTGGCTCGCATCGCGCAAAATTGCCGCAACGTGATCAGAGCATCTCCCAGTGTACCAGAGGTTGAGGTTGTCCTCAGCCGTGAAGCCGAGGTAGGTAAGCTCTTCCAACAAAGCCGCCCTGTGGCCCAAATAGCATGGGACATCCACCAATGCGGGCCTTTCGTGGCAGAACCGACGGGGTTGGTGACTGTTGAGCTCGCGAAGCGCGCGCTCAATGCTCTCAACGAGAAACGAAGCCCTGTAGGCCATAAAGGCTAAGAAGAAAAGTTAGTTGAATTAAAATATGGAAGCTCAATACATACCAACAAGCTCTGGGAGCTTGGTGAGCCATGGCAGGTGCCCAATGGAACGACGAGACTGGGTGCCGTCCACTCTCCTCTCACCAACTTGAAACTACCTGGCGTGGAGGCCATGAATTTCTTGAGGCGGTCAGTGTAGTAGACCCTGGCCTCCTCATGGTGGCCGAGGAGCATTGCAAGGAGCACCATGTTGAAGAAGTGCAACTTCTTCTCCCTGTCGGCACCGAGCTCAATGCGGATTTGGCCGAAACGCATCGCCAAGGTGTTGAAGAGCGGATGCCCCATCAAGTCAGCCTCCGGGTGAGGTTGCAACTGGAGCACAAATAGTGCGACGATCGCCAAGTGACCGCTTCTTAGGGTCCGGAAAACGGCAATGAACTCCATCACGGCTGCTGTCAACTGCGCTCCTTGAACATTGAGAATAACAATGTTGGCTGGTTTTGGGCCCTCAGTCATGACAGCAAGGTTCGGTAGGTGTCTGATGAGCCAGGAGCGGCGAACTTTGTAGCTCTGGAGGTGGGCTCCATTGGCGCCCACATGTCTGAACACAACATCGACTAAGTTGGCTGTTGTGGGGTCGCGGCCAAAGAACCTGGCTGCGGAACGCTCGGCAACACGAGTGGCAGGGCTCTGAGCCTGGAGTCCATGAAGAGGTGTTAGCAATTATACCTCAGAGATTTCAGCATCATACCTTGAAAGACTTCCACCCGGAAGCCGTTTGGACCGGCCAGCCCATCTCTCAGCTCGCAAATGAGGCGCCAAACTGCTTGAGGCACCACCTCACCGGGAGCAGCTTGGGCCGATTTGAACACTACAAACATCAGCTTTGCTTCATACCATTCAATCCAGAAACATACAGCGACAGAAGTACGCTTGCTTTACTACGTCAGAGAGGTTGTCGAAATTGCCAAGTACTCTAACGTCTCCGTCTCTGACCCAGACGGAATGAGTAATGTTTCCGGCGCCTATTGACACATCAGATTAGTATAGAAACATCAGGGACTTTCTTAGAGAGAAACTTGCCTTGGGAGGCAACCAGATGGTAGCCAGCATGAGCTGTCGCCAGGTGAGTGTTGTTGTCGTTGTTGTCGACGTTGACAACGACTGTAACCGTTAGTTTGATGTCAAACAAGGACATCGTTGCGAAAACATACCATTGGTTCCAACCTCTTCGGCCGGCCCCTCAGCGGGAGCGAGACCGTTATTGTTGTCGACTGTAACCGTTAGTTTGATGTCAAACAAGGACATCATTGTTGCAAAAACGTACCGTTGGATTTGTGCTCTTGGGGAGCCCCCGGCTGGACCGAGCTCACCCATGCGTTTATGTTTACCATGGCTGTAACCGTTAGCTTGATGCTAGACAAAGATATTGTTGCAAGAACATACCTTTGTTGTTGTAGTTGTTGTTGTTTGTGCTCATTTTTTTCGTTTGTGGTTAAGATTGAGGTTGGAGGATGATGAGAGTGAAAAGAATGATGTGGGAAGAATGAGATGTGTGCGAAATTGCTTACGTCACCTTGGCAGTCCCGTTTTTTTCTGAAAGGAATGAAGAATTTGTAAGAAGATTCTGAACGGGAAGGAGCATCTGGCGGTGAGGAAAGGAAGGTGCATGGGCTTGGCAAGTTTGCTCTTTCTTTGTTTACAGAAGGGTGCGATGGAGAATGGTTTACTTCTGCTTTCGTCCTAGCGCATTCCGGTCCTCAGAGTGACTGTTAATGGAGCGGATCATTATTATTACTCCGAGCGCTCTTTCACCAAATGAATGATTCCAGGCCAGGATGTGCTTCACCCGACACAATCTGTCTGGGTAAGTAGGTATTTTTAAACCGGGACAATACGCACAAGCCTGTTTTGCTTTCATATACGGCCATAGACTGAAGAACATACGGGATCCTGTCCGCTTTCCCATTCTCAAGCTTCTGATCGCCAAGTTAGTACTGTGGAGGGTGACCACCCGGGAATCCTTGGTGCCGTATATTTTTAGACTTCAAGACTTGTCCACACATCGCTCTTATGTTGAGTTGGTTGACTTTAGGCACGTAAAGGACACTTGCTGGGAATGTATTCCACAACTCTTAGGGTCCCGGGCCGGGCGTACTAAAAGGTACTCTGGTATACTTAGTGTGAATAGCAGACTCGCAGACTCGGGGCGTAACTATCCTCGTGTACCTACTTATTTGTACTTGTACTTGTTCACAACCATCGAGTGTACCTTTAAATTTCGGCGCGGCGCTAGAGCGGCACATTCGCGGACCTAAGCTTCCAAGGCAAGTCTGTTTTCAGTGTTTTGGCTGGTTCGATCAATCGATTGGTCCATGCCAAACGTGCAAACGGCCGCATGTGCCACGTGCACTTGCCCGTCTTGAACCATTTGGGTACTTACAATAGGTCGTCCTTTCACCGTCAACCCCGCTTTTTTATTTTGCAATTTCGCAATTTGAACATCACATTGCTCCCTCAGCGTAACGACATAACCCTGTTAACATGTTGGTTCTTGAGCTACATCAAATACTTAAATCGAGAGTTCCCTGAGAAATGGAAAGTCGCAAAGGTCAGCCCCACGCCTGTTATCGCTGCATGTCTAACTGCCTGTAGGTGTATCTGTACGTATGGCCGAGCTCGTCGAAAGAATCTTGCGATATCACGAACTCGAGACTACATACCAATGCCGGTAACGAGCAACTAAAACAATACAATCACGTCCGCAATTCCTTTTCTCTTCGATTTGAAGAACATATAGCCTGTAAGACTTGCAAGTGGTCAAGCGAGCGAGGAGACGTAGGTTGGTACAACGAACGAGGATCGAGGCAGAGCGAGAGGCGATACAAGACGAAGGCGAGCTTGAACGGACGAGACGAGCGAAAGCAGGACCAGTTTGCAAGAATATAACAAGTTGTCAGATAAAGACCTAAACTACAGGAAAAGACAGAAGACTAAATAGGTGAGAGGTGTGGCAGAGGCCACACCTCCGAAATGAGCGAGACATCCGTAAACCCGAAGCCGAACGAGAACAACCGAACAATAACCGAACCGAGAACACAACCGAACGAACTCTGAACCGAGCGAGATGACTCATAGCATCGCACGAGGTATCGCACGAGATGCGAGATGACGACGGACGAGACACCGATCGAGCGAGAGTAAGGCGAACAGTCAGCATGAATCCCAGAATTGGGGCAGCACTGTAACACAGCCAGACTGATCAGCAGACTATGGGACACAATACCGAATGTTATCGATACCGATGCGAGCAAGGAGCTACTTCTTAGTACATACATGAAGTTCCGTCCTTTGCACACGAGCCGGTACTTCAATCAATAATGTCTGTACGAACGCGACTGTGCGCCAACGATTTCACGTGGATAACTTAGTGGTCACTTGGTGGACGGAATGGTTAGAAAGCACCTTGTATTCCAGCTAAACTAGTCAAGATAAGGCCTAATTACGACGGTGGTTTGCGGGGGTTTAGGGTTTAGTCGTCTTAACTTGTCCAAACGGTGGTAGGCAAGCCGTTTTGGCAAAATTAAGACGACTAAGCTCTAAAACGCTAAGCCCTAACGGCGGAGTGTAGAACTTAGGGATGGTGGGCGGGGAAAAGCGAAGGATCGGCTCACGATTAGCTCTTCAACGTCGACTGAGCAGTTGACGAGATAATCGTAAGGGGGGACCCTTGGTGCTTATAGGGAGGATGACCGAGGAATCAGCGTGTAGCGAGCTGTGACTGCTTGATAGGCGATATCTACAGATAGCGTGGTGTTGCAGTCCGTCGACGTGATAGCCGAGGATTCCACGTAATCACCGTTTTTGCGATTATCTACGATAATCAGAAGGGTCCCCCCTTGGTGCTCGTCTAATCGTACAACCACGTTACACTCTCATGTACGAACGCGACTGTGCGCCAACGATTTCACGTGGATAACTTAGTGGTCACTTGGTGGACGGAATGGTTAGAAAGCACCTTGTATTCCAGCTAAACTAGTCAAGATAAGGCCTAATTACGACGGTGGTTTGCGGGGGTTTAGGGTTTAGTCGTCTTAACTTGTCCAAACGGTGGTAGGCAAGCCGTTTTGGCAAAATTAAGACGACTAAGCTCTAAAACGCTAAGCCCAGAAAACCGCACACTATCGTACACGGAGCTGCTTAAAGTGACGTAGCTTTGACAGCTATGTGGTGTTTTTGAATCCTGCAGAGCCGAAGCTCAGGAAGCTGAGAGATCCGTAGCACGAGCCGGGAAGGCAGCAGAGCCGGGGGCGAGGGAGCCATCCGTGCCGAGGAGAGGCGGCAAGCCGGAGATGGGATCGAGGGAGCCGTTGAGCTGCCGGGAGAGTGCGTGGAGTTGCCATGCCGGCGTGTCGATATACAGCTTGTACGCCGAAGATTTCCAACGACCCATGGTCTGGATATGTTGCTCGGGGATCCGATTCTGGCTAGCCGTAGTGGCAGCGCCTCGACGGAAGCTGTGGGTGGTGTAACCCCGTGGATCCACCCCCCCTGCGGTGAGGAGCGCCGTAAGGGTCTGCTGTACGGCTTTCTTCGTAAAGGGGGTCCCATTGCCAGTGCGGCTAAGGGGGCGGTAGAAGAGCGGTGCTTGGTCGTCTGGGAGCCCGTGGAGGGGTGGAACTAACGCGAGATAGCGGTGTAGCGTCTTGACGGGGCAGAGGCAGTCGTCAGTGCGTGCGAGCACGAGGTTAATCCCACTGCGGGAGGGGTCCGTCTTGGAGCTCGGCAGGAAGAATTGTACGGCATCTCCTGTAGCCGAGAAACGTACACAGCTACGGGTCGCTTTAATGTGAGGGAAAGCGGGATCCCGAAGGTCTTCGGCTGTGTAGGTGAATTCGCTGATCCGGAGAAATGCTGAGAAGGCGAGTGCGAAGGATGCCGCGATCGTGAGCTGGTGGAAGTGTTCTGTAGCGGGGGTCGGCTTGCCGAGGAGTGTAGTAGGCCACGGGGACTGGAAGAGGTGGAGGAGGATATCCCGTGTGAGGGGGAAACGTTTGATCCGAGGTTTAACGCCGAAGATGTTCTTCACGCCGTTGATGAGCCGAGAGATCCGATCACCAGTGGTGGGGGTTGGCATGCCGCGATCGACGTGATAGCTGGCTAGAGCCGAGAGGTACTGCCGGATGGTGGTGGGCTGGAGCTCACCGGCTTGGGAGCAGATCCACTCTTCGAGAGTGTCACGGCGTACGGGGAAGGGCTGCTGGATCCCACGGATACGGCACCAGTCAACGAAGTGCTCGACGACACTGGAGAGTACGTGAGGATCGAGGAAAACGTAAGGGGGGGGGCTTGGTACCGGTTGTAGTTTTTGCGCGTTTGGCGGGAGAGCCCATTCCACAGGAAGAGTCCCACCCTGTAGGAGGTGCCGATCTCTTCGTGGAAGGTGAGCGGGGGGGGGTTGGTGATGACGGGGAGCCCCGCGGAGCTAGCCGTGGGGGGGGTAAAGGGCTCGGGAAGTTGGAACGCAGTCGGTGCGGGTCGGCTTGCCGAGGGAGGAGGGAACGGAGCTGTGGGGCAAGGTTAGCCACGGCGTCGAAGTTGTAGCGGGAGAGAGCGTCAGCCAAGCAGTTTTCCTCCGAAGGGAGCCACACTACGTCGTATGTGATCTCGAGATGTGCGAGCTGTAGGAGGATCTGACGGAGGATATCCATGCCGCCAGACTTGGAGACCTTTGACTGTAAGCCGTAGAACGCGATCTTGTTATCCGTGAAGATCGTTAGATGACCGCCAGCCCAAGAGTCTCCCCATAGGCGGATGCCAATGTCGACAGCACGGAGTTCCTTAACCGCGATATCCTCGTCGAGGATGTGCTCTTCTCGTGACCAGAAGCACTGGTGTATCGTGAGGTCCTGGAAGGAGGACTGAGTAGAAGGCATGGTGTAGCCGCCAATACCTACAGACCCCGACGCATCACCGTAGAATGTGTGGGCGGGGCGGGTGCTAAGGTCCCGAATTAACGAGACTCCTTTCCAGTTGTCGAGGAAGGTGTCCCACCAGATGAGATCCTTCCGCATCTCCTCGTCGACTGGCATTGAGTGACGGGGGGGTCCGGAGAGAGAGTTCCATAGCCGCCGGAGGAAGGTGCGACCGAGAGGCACCGCTTTGCCGCAGAAGCATAGGAAGCCTGTGAGCTGTTGGAGGTGTTTGGTGCGTATGACCGAGGAGGTGAGAGCGAGTTTGAGGAGCCGTTTAGCCTTGTGTAGTTTGGCTTGGGATATCCGTAGCTCCATAGCCTCCGTATCCACGACGAGCCCAAGTACTTCCGCCGTGGTGCCGAGGTGGTCCTTCTTATCGTTGCGGTTGACCCCCAGTGCGTCAGTGACGGCGATATAGAGGTGGTCCACGGCCTGTAGGATCGTGGAGGGGGTCTCAGGAGGAAACACCAGGACGGTGTCGTCGAGGTAGTGGAAGATCTTGGGGCGCTGGTGGCGGTCGAAGGTGTTGACGAGGCTCTCGAGGATCCAGTGTAGGGCTTCTGCGAAGAGGTTAAAGAGGAAGGGAGCTGTACGTAGGCCGAAGGGGAGGAAGAGCTCCACGTAGTGGTCCTCCTCCCAGGAGTAGCCGAGGAGCCACTGGTCATCGGGATGTATAGGGATATGCCGAAAGGCGTTAGCCCAATCCCGTTTCATGATAATGGCTCCGCGTCCCATGGTGGAGATGGTGTCGAGGATCTCATCGAGAGACGTGTAGTCGAGGGTGCCGAATTCTGGCGAGATCGCGCCGTTGACGGAGGGGGAGGCGAGGAGCTCGTGCTGCGGCGTGAAGGATCCCCCTGTAGGCTCGAAGGAGAGGTGGTGGATCCGCCGGAAGCCGCCAGAGCCCTCCTCTCCCTTGGGAACGAGCCCTACTGGCGATGCGATATACCGGTGACACCATGGTGTTGAGTGGATATCCACGATCTTGACGCGTTTTAGCTCGAGGTCTTGGCGGATATTCGCACGGATCACCTCAACGTCTTTGTACGCGGACGTCAAGTTTTTAGCTACGAGTCGTTGCGAAGGACCATTATACCCAATCTTTGCACCATTGGCGATGATAGTGCATAGCATGGGACCGAAGGATGGGAGAGGATAGCGTTCTAGAGCCTGGGACCAGGCTGTGAGGTGGAGAGATTGCCCAGCTGTGGGGAAATCCGAGTGGTGATTGGCAGAGCGCGGTGCGGTTACAGGGTACAGTGGAGCACAGTTTGGACGAGGGGGGGCTGGAGAGTGGATGAAGAAAGGGATGTTCCGGTCCAGCGACTCGGCGCTTCCATACACCAACGGACCGGGCTGACGAAGACAAGCGCGCCAGACCGGGCGGGGTAGCACGTGATGACTCAGCCTTGCAGTGCTGCTTAACGATGGTGCACTCGGCTCCGTTGCACCTTCACCACAACAACCTTCCGACCGCAACAACCTTCCAATCACGACCTCACTCCACAACAACAACTCCACTATGCCTCGCAAGAAAACCAGAAAACAAATCAATGCAGAGTCAAATGCAAGGAAAGTTGAAAGGGGTAATCTCTTGAAGCTAAAATTGCTCGAGCATATCCAAGGTATGAAACCCCATACTGTCAAACACCCATTCTAACTGGACTTAGCTTGCGGTATCGACATCCAATCACCAGACCAGGTGCATTTACACCCTCAGAGCACACTCACTCCCGGTGTTTGCCTTCCCTACGTTTGGAAAACCAGCAATGGCTACGACATACCTCCAAAGAACTTGTTTGACCTGAGGGAGGATGAGAGGGACAACCTCCATGAGGCCCTTGAGGCAGGAAATCTACGAGCAGACTTCAACCCGGACGCCGTCACACGAAGCTACAAGACTCAGCCCCATCATGAAGATTTTACGAAGGAGTGGAACTGGGATACAGTTAACAACAAGAATGAGAAGTCAAAGGCTTGGAAGAAGGAATGGATGGACAAGAAATGGGTTGACTATGAGTCTTTGGATGGGGAGGACCTGGAACATGAGCAAGAGAAGGGGATTAAGATGGGAGAATGTTTTGTCCAACATCTCGGTACTGGGGCTAGTTTCGGTATGCTGATTGGGTCAGATCTTGACGAGGAAGATGTGAAAGAACTAAAGGAGAACTATGGGTTTGTAGTACATGAGGATTAAGGCTTCAAAGCGAATAATAATGTTCAATTGCTACTACTGTTTATTGTTACGATTACAAATTGAGAGTGATTTACAGTATGAACCAACCACTGGTATAACTGAAGAGTTAAATTCGAGGTTCGTTTGCGAGGTTCGTTTGCCTTTCAAGATGATCCATACTAAAAAGCAACGTTGCGTTCCAAGACCAGATTCGGGGTTGGCTTACGGCATGGCACCACGTCGGTATGCTATGTAGGTCAGATTCCAGGTTCATTTACCTGTCAAGAAGGCTCATGTTTAACGGCAATGTTCCAGGGCCGGATTCGGGGTTGGCTTACGGCATGGCACCATGTCGGTATGCTATGTAGGTCAGATTCTAGGTTCATTTACCTATCAAGAAGGCTCCTGTTTAACGGCAATGTTCCAGGGCCGGATTCGGGGTTGGCTTACGGCATGGCACCATGTCGGTATGCTATGTTTGTCAGATTCTAGGTTCATTTACCTATCAAGAAGGCTCATGTTTAACGGCAATGTTCCAGAGCCGGATTCGGGGTTGGCTTACGGCATGGCACCATGTCGGTATGCTATGTAGGTCAGATTCTAGGTTCATTTACCTATCAAGAAGGCTCATATTTAACGGCAATGTTCCAGGGCCGGATTCGGGGTTGGCTTACATCACGATTGCATTGTCGGTATCACTTAACATTTATAGACCGGTCCCGTGAGCCACAGACTGGTCCCTCCCATCTTCACAGACCAGTCCCATGAGCCACGGACTGGTCCCACCTCTACAGACCGGTCCCGTGAGCCACAGACTGGTCCCACCTCTACAGACCGGTCCCGTGAGCCATAGCCCAGGCTCTCGGTCAGAAAACTGAGCCTGAATGCAATTGCTGAAGGATTTTGTCTTCTTGGTACACAAAACGATTGGATTATAAGCAGCATGTACTGCTCTACATACTTGACTACCATACTAAGCTTAAAGCTAACTTACTTCACGCAAACCATCACATCCTACTCTTATACTCCTCCATATTGAACATGTCTCACTCTCATTCTCAAAGTGAGCACCATTCTGCTCCACAGCCTATTACGTCGTTCAGCGAAGAATCGAAAATTGCCTTTGAACAATATCTGGACAAGAAGAAGCCATCGACGAAGCGATTCGATGCTCCTAGACGGGCACGTTTTCGAGCATATTTGAGCAATCCCTCTCAGAAGCCTGACAGATATGATCCCGAGTACGGCAAGGTAAAGTAAACTTTGTTTTCTAGTTGTTTAGAGCTGAAGCTAATTGACAACCGTAGATCATGGCAGAGCGTCATTATTGCTTGAGCAACTTCAAGCTTGGTGACCCAAATCATGGGGAGCGTGAGAACCAGCTCTATAGAATTCCACCTCCCTATCAACCACCCTCATCGGAGCCAGTTTCGTATGTGCGTAGTCGATTGAGTGGCGAAATGGTCTCAGTTAATACCCCCTCTGCTATAATCCGAAAACCTCAGTATGTGGTTTGTTGCTACGAAGCATTTGAAGTAATCCGGGATCTGCATGAGGAGCTGGGCCATTTGGGTAAAAATAAGCTCTGGGAGGAGTTCGATAAACGGTACTATGGTTTAACTCGAGAAGAGGTTAGTATATCGTCTTGATCCTTCTTTACAATTAAGAGTCTAATATAAACTAGATAGCATGGCTTCTTCAGCGTTGTGAAATCTGTCTGAGAAGCCGACCGAGCAATACCAAGCCACCTCTTACTCCAATTAGATCAACTCGGATTCTAGAGAGAGTTCAGATTGATTTGATTGACAAGCGAGCATCACCCGATGGGGATTACTGTTGGATCTTGACAATTCGTGATCACTTCAGTAAATTCCTTTGGGCTTATCCCTTAACAGCGAAGGAATCTGCTCAGGTAGCAGAGAAGTTAGCTTACTGGATGGCTAGCTGTGAACCGAGTGCCATTGTTCAGTGCGACAATGGTGCAGAGTTCAAGAAGATCTGCCGGAAGCTACTTCGTGAATTCGGTGTTAAGATGAAGCATAGCCGGCCACGTTGTCCACATGTTCAAGGGCTAATCGAGCAAGCGAATGGGCAACTTGAGGCAAAGCTTGACAAGTGGATGATGGTGACTGGTCGAAAAGATTGGCACAATGGTATTCCAGTTGTAGTAATGCAGTTAAATCGGCAACCACACTCCTCACTTGGGAAGGGTATCTCTCCTTTTATGGTCTTCTTTGGTCGTTCTCCAAGGTTCGATCTGTCACAAACACCAGCCAACTTTTATACTCCACCTCGTCGTTATGGCACAGATTCAAGTTCTGGTGACATTACAGAAGATGATTCTATTGCTGATACTGATTCCGACCCTATGGATAGTGAAGAGGAAGTAGGGCAGTTTGCATTTGAGGAGAGCCTTGAAGACAGTTCGAGGCGACGCCCGGAAAATAACGAAAATGAGAATGGTGATGGTAGAGAAAACAGAGATTCCTTGCCCATTGAGGATGAGCAGCACGAAACTGGTGAGATCCTTTCATGATATGCATTACTATGATCCTAATATTTTGTTTCTAGGTCCTAACGCAATTCCTGAAGCTCTCATTGACCCTGTTTTACGCCACCATTCGACTTCTATGCATCCAAACGGCATCGATAACATCACAACCACGAATGGGCCTGAGGACGCAACAGATACTGCTGTCTCAGATGTCAGTTCGTCTCTTCGCCCCCCTAAACGGTTCAAATTGACAGAGATGGAATCTCTTGTTCAACCAAATCTTGATCGAGCAGCCGATAGAGCAATTAGGAAGTACAGCAAACAAGGATCTCCCACGGTTTTCAAGGTAAATGACATTGTGATGCTAGCGGTACCTCGTGAAGATCGTGGATCTCTTGATTGCCATCGCATTCCCTGCCGTGTTTTAAAGGGTCCTATCAATGGGGCAGATGGATATCTCCTACAGTCTGAATGGGGTGTTCTTGACCGCATTCAGTATACTCGTAACATGATTCTGGCACCATCTAGCACCTCATACTACTCATCACTGCCAGCACCTCCTTCAGACATTAATCACCCTGGTGCTAAGATTTCCCTTCGGGCAGCAGCACATAAAACAGGACAGTTCAAATGCAATAAGGTAAGAGACATTACTTGTATTAGGGCAAGACTCTAATTAAGGTCTAGATTCGCATTTACTGCAACTGCGGTAGCAAGAGTAAGAAGATGGCATGTCTGACGAATCGTTGCCCATGCCGTAAAGCCTCTGCACCTTGCACAAACTATTGCCATGGTCTTAGCCATAGACCGCAGGATCCACTCGACAATTGCTCTAATATTGCCCCTATTGCTCAACGCAATGATGCAACTATTAGGGATATGCACCACCCCGCTGAAAATTCAGGTTCTCAGAATCCTGTAACGAGCTTCGAGACCTCTAAACCTTCGTCATCTCAACAATCTACTCATCAGTCAGTCCATCCTTTCCATTTCAACGTAGTACAACTACGAGACTCTACTCGTCAAGCTTCCCCACCATCGAATTCGTTTGATAAACCTGCTGACTGGGAAATAACTGATGATGCGGAAGCACAACTACTTCGAGAGATGAGGAGGTGGACTTAAAGTGTGGATATGGGTTTGTTTCGATTTTCTATGGTCCTTTTGGTCGCCTTATGTGTTTCGTTCTTTTTACACTTTTGATACACTGTTCTACTATATATAGAAAAGCTCTACGCAAAGTTTCGGCATTATTGAATAGGATTCGGGGTTGATTTACATTGATTGTTGTGAGCTGGTAGACCTTGACGAGGTTTCCTTGGTCTGATCATGTGATCTCACTAAGGGCTGAGCATCTGTCAACATTCCTACTTAAATTTCATTTGTCTTAAGTATAGAACAGTTCGATGAAAAGCGGCGAACCCTTATTCAACAGTGCCCGGTCTGGTGCCTAGTCTGGCGCGCTTGTCTTCGTCAGCCCGGTCCGTTGATGTATGGAGACGCCGAGTCGCTGGACCGGAACAAGGGAAAACACGTGTATTGGAGGTCTGAATAGCTATAGGATCTATGTACAGTCTGACGTGCGGATCTAGGCCTTCGTGATCATCCGTCTCCTCCCCAACCCCCTACGCTGTGCGGGGGCGCTTGGAGCCAGCGGGCTGTGGGGCGTTAGTGCCGGAGTGGTAAGGGATATTGGTGTAGGATACATACAATCTCTCTACCGTTGCGCTGAGGGCACCCTTCGGCGGTGTGCTCGTTGGCTTGACAGAAGTAGCAGACGTGGCGGCGTTCACAGCCGGAGCACGGGGGGCACTTCGGATCGTTGTGCCGGCGGCAGATCTGGTGCTTAACGCTGGTGCTAGCTGACCCACCGGAGGAGGAGTCTCTGCCACCGGATAGGCGTGTAGGACCTGAGTGTTTCGGTTAGCCGGAGCTAGTTGCGAGGGGGGGGTAGTGAGCCCAGAGTGGTACCTCCCTGGGGGCGAGTAGAAACCACAGACCGGGGTCCTGGTGCGTTTCAAGGGTGCGAGGCACCTACCATGCTTGATAGTTGCCTGGCCTAGCAGCTTATTGCTGAGTTTGACGTTTCCTTCCTCCCAAGATGCGGCCGAGAGCAGGGTGTCGAGGCCGGCGTCGATAAGGCTCTGGTGGTGCGTGAAATGGAACGTGAGGACCGCAGACCATTCGTGACCAACGTCCCACTCGAGGAGGGCGAGGAGGTGCGTGATCATGGCCGGTTGGATCCGTGGATGCGTAGTGCCGAAGAGCTGCTGGATGATTTGCGTGTAGAGGCACCAGTAGCGGATAAACTTGAGTCGATCCGAATAGTGCTTGAGCGTGCCTCCCTGAGAGCGAGGAATGACCTGCCCGTTGGCACCGATCGTGAGATAGGCTGCGTCGGTGTCGGTTTGAAGAGCTCGACGAAGGATATCTGGTTGAAGTTTGAATAGGTCGATGGCGGGAAAACGGCACTGCCAGATCTTCGTTATCTCGCGTGCGTCGAGTCCATCCATGCGAGCTAGCACATCGCGCACCTCCGGAGGGGGAACGAAGGGGGTTACTTCACCTAGCTCGAGGGTGAGGGGGTCTGCTGCGGGGGCGGACGCCTGAGAAGCTCCAATGAGGGGGCGATTCGCAGCCAACAGTTGCTGGAGTTCGGCAAAAGTCAGAGTAAACGAGGCAGCGTGCAAGGGAGTGGACGCGGTTGCCGGAGCGGCAGGTTGAGGGACCAAAGGCTCCGGTGGTGCGGAGGAGGGAGATGGGATCGTCGACTGAGTCGACGGAGCCTGGGAAGACTCGAGAGGCTCTTCCTCCTCGGGGTCCTCCTGCTGTGCCGCAGGAGGGGATTGCTGCTCAGCTGCCACGCGCTGCAGCTCAGCTTGCGCTGCGGCTTGCTCGCGAGCGAGCGTAGAGGCTTTAGCTGCTTTAGGCGGCATCGTGGATGGTGGTCGAGGTTGAGGAGTTGCGTGGATCCGTAGAGAGCGAGAGGAGCGAGTGACAGAAAAGCGAAGGATCGGCTCACGATTAGCTCTTCAACGTCGACTGAGCAGTTGACGAGATAATCGTAAGGGGGGACCCTTGGTGCTTATAGGGAGGATGACCGAGGAATCAGCGTGTAGCGAGCTGTGACTGCTTGATAGGCGATATCTACAGATAGCGTGGTGTTGCAGTCCGTCGACGTGATAGCCGAGGATTCCACGTAATCACCGTTTTTGCGATTATCTACGATAATCAGAAGGGTCCCCCCTTGGTGCTCGTCTAATCGTACAACCACGTTACACTCTCAATTGAGGTGGGGAACGGCGTGCTTATGTAGTCGCTGGCGGCGAGGACGCATCCACGGTAAAG
This sequence comes from Ascobolus immersus RN42, assembly GCA_003788565.2. Lineage (NCBI taxonomy): Eukaryota > Fungi > Ascomycota > Pezizomycetes > Pezizales > Ascobolaceae > Ascobolus > Ascobolus immersus. Next base: position 186,107 of record ML119733.1, on the reverse strand, counting down.
ACTAGCTAGTTTTGACACCTTTGCTCTTCATAAGAAACGTATTCGCCTGTGGAATTAAGTGAAATGTTTCTGTGTGCATTACTTGTAGTTCGGTCTGATCCAAATTTGATATGTTCCTCGAGCCATAAGAAGTATTTATATGTCGTTTACTGAGTCCATATCTGTCACTACTTGTGCTGGCATGGATTCAACGAGGGAGTAAGGATTGCTGCTTTCTTGGCTTTGTTGGCTACTTATTAGAATTATGCAGCTTTCGTCCAGCATCATCAGGTCAGGTGGTGTAGTGGTAGCACTTTGGATTTTGAAAGCGTCCTCCCACCTGGTCGAGGATTCTGTCGATTTCCAACAACCTGGGTTCGAACCCCGGCCAGACCTGTTTTTGGCATCACTTTGCTCATGTTTTGCTCATGTAATGGATCCTTAGGACATATCCGGATTTGGAAGCTGGGATTTCGTACATCGTTAGCTTTCATGGCCAAGTGGTAAGGCGCATCACTTGTACCGATGATTCGTGACCCTAAGACAGGTCTCGAAGATCCTGATGAGATATTGAGATCGATGGTTCAATTCCGCCTGGAAGCAACGGATTCTTTTGTATCGTACTCATTCGTTTTTGGATTCCGTTGAGGATCCGGAAGGATGACTTCATTGACTGCTGAGGAAAATGGGTTTGCACAAGTCGAATATCTGAATTCAAGCAAGGATATCATTCCCTATTGCTCGATCTGTACCGCCACATTCACATCATATCACCAGGGCCGGAATAAGGGCACAAATTTGACAAGAAGTATCATATTATTTTGCTGTGGTCCTAAGAAGAGAAACTATGTACCCATACAACACGATATATTGTTCTGCTGGGCTTCGGTTAGACTTATATTATACCCAAGTACATCCAGTCTGGACATCGGTTCATCGGATGGCTGCGAAGTATGGTGATATTAAACGTGATGTTTTTGGCTATGAACTTCCTTGAGCTCAACTTACCAACAATGAAGTTGCATAAAGCTGACACCAACATCCATGAACGTCGAACGATCCGGGCTGTTACGTTCCAGTGCCGTGACATTTGAGGATCGTCTTAGCATGCATCCTCGACTCTTCTGGTCGTTTTTTTGCCGTCGAAAGAACCCTGTCCAGGGTTAGTGCGTGCCGAAGCCAGTATCGGATCCACAAGGTGGTAGGGAGTCGTGACAGTGACTTCCTCGAAAAATTGTATCTGAATACTCTTTTGGATCGATATATCATGCCTCTCTGAGCAGCTCAGGGTAGGTTAGACTGATCAGCGTGCTTTGACTGAGCCGTTAAACCGGAAGCGTTAGCAGATACCTTCAAGGAGGCAGTTACTAGGACATGGCAACGGGAGAAATGAGCATGAAGGACGCTGAGCCAGGGTAAACATTGTAGAAACTTGAACTGCAAATAAAGAAAGAATGCCCATTCGCTATATCAGAAAGAGAAAAAAGAGGTATAAGAACATGCCACACTGAGGGATCAAAAACTAGAGATAAACACCGCACCGACTCGAACATGATCTTTCTAATACTGAACCTCCGAGGCGAGAGTCATATTTCTATAGCTGAGGACGACCACCACCGAGACAAGCGGGACCATCACAGCTACCGTGATGGACCAGGTCCAGCGCCAGGCCCTTTCGCATTCATAGAACAAGAGACCTTCTCTTGCACTTTTTTGCCTTACCTCCGAGATTGACGGCACGGTAAGGTGACCACCGGTGGTTGCGTGGATAGTGTGCATCGGTATGTAGGTGGAGTTTTGTCGCCCTCTGAAGGAGTGTCAGCGCTTCTGAAGGGCTCGAGGAATGGCTGATTGACGGATAATCTGCTTGAACTGCCAAAAGCCAACGATCTGATACATGGTGAAATATATGAATCGGACGACATATTCCGCCTCTGTCGTGGCAGATCCTGCATTCGGTCCCTTGTCGAGCGCAATAAATGCGATGAGTACAACCTCCGATATGACCCAAAACCACGCAGAACATTGCTCAATGCGGTGCTTGGTGAACCGAGACAGTCGACTTTTGGGATGCGTGCTCACGAGCGGCGGAATGGAAAAGAGAAAGATCGTGAAGGAGAACACAAGCATAATGGCGAGTGTAGGTGGTGGTATCAAGCGAGAGTTGTACCTTCAAGGATCAGTCTGTAGGTCCCGGTCCGTGAGAGAGGGTGAAGCCTGGAACCAATTAGCCCTTATTCAACTAATGTAGTTGATTGCATTACCAGCCCTGTGGCATAAAATGGCCCTTTTATCGACGGAATGATCACGAATCCATCTGGTCCAACATCCACCCTCTGTATCGAATCCTCCGTTGCAAAAAAGTCATGACTGACAGCATCAGGTTGCGGCAAGGGTGGATTGATTCTGAATATTGCTCCGTATCGAATTCTCCGTTCCAAACAAACCATGACTGACAACACCAGGTTGTAGCGAGGCTGGATTGATTCTGAATTTGGCAACGTATCGAATCTTTCGTTGCAAATAAAAGCGACAAGGCTGGGTTGATTTCGGGTAGACGGATGCTTTGCTGGCAAAGACCGAGACGCGCGCGTTACTGATTCGCAATGACCAGCAAGGTTGAATCGTCTTCAGAAGGATCGCGCCGGACTCGTTGAAAGAGCGGGTGAAGCTGGAAACAATGTTTCCCATTGCTTTGAGGGCAGAAACTACAGATGCCATAAGATTAGCAACGATCCAGCCCACATTTACCGTGACTCGGAAATGGGTTATTTACAGGAAGGCTGGCCCTTCAAATTCCTTTCCCGCCTGATACAAAACTCTGTCCATCCTCATACCAGAACCAATCACTCTCCCAAAGCCCACCATTATCCCCTGTCGAAGACAGAATCATCCTAACAGTAGCTCGATCATCGACTTTGACTGAGAAAGGGCGATCTATTTGAAATTTGAGGCTTGCTCATGATCGTTCTGATTCCGTACAAGGAGCGGAGTGTGAGATCGAAGGGGTCTTTGCTGGTGAAGAGGTTCGAAAGCGAGTTCCTGGAGTAGCAGCTTTACTCTCGTCTGGGATGGTCACTTTCTTCCATCTTCAGACCAGATGTCAAAGTTTCGGATGGTGTCGAAAAGGTAGCATGAGCGACGGTGTCGGGAAAGAGGAAGCCGATTATAGCAGTCAAAGCAGGGAGCCTTGATGATCCTCCGTGGGATTTGCATATCCAGGCCACAAAGAAGCAATCCAGCAGCTGTGCCCTTTCAAGATGTCAGTCCGGGCCCTCATACCGACTCGGAATTCAAGCAAACGACATACCTTTCAACTCAATCTCTCCATCCGAGTCATGATCTGTGCCGACGGTGAAGGTGCAAGACCAAGACGATCATAGATTGGCCTTTGCTGCAGTGTGCCTCAAGAGAAGAGCGGAGTTTTCGAGCCGAGTGCATGCAGTTGTGTTTGGTGTTTGGGTGATTGGTGTTTGGCAGGTATTCGAGTTGACGAAACTGGCCTGCTCGCTGCTGGCTTGGGGAGAAGGTACTACGAAAATGTAATGTTGAAACGTCGTGTTTTGTTGCTTCGCCGATGTGGATGCATTGAACGATGTTGGATGGTGATGCTGGATGGTGAAGTTGTTGGGAAGAAGAAGCGGAACGTTGACGTGCCAGTGGAGTGGTGTTATGTATCTGCAAAGCGGTGTGAGAACTTTTGCGACCGTGAAATTTCTGCCAAGGTGTGGTTATGTAAGCGTTCTGTGAGAGCGCCTCATGGCCCAGTTTATAAAGCGTCGAGGGGGATTTATTTCTTGTCGTGCTTGAGGTCGGTTTACTTCCTAATCGAGGAGCCTGTGGTTCTGAAACACCATCACGACGTTCAAGTTTGGTGCGGTTAATAAACCAGCAATCTCGGCTCTGCTAGGCGATCTTGATGGCCGAGGAACCTGGCGAAGAGCTAGAGTTAGTGGAAGCAGTTCTGCAAGCAAGCTTAAGCTCACGAGCAGCCGAAGATAATGTATTCCCATCATCATGGAACCTCTAGAAGCTGCGTATATCGTTGACGTACGGAGTAGGGCAGGGACGATATTGAGTCTAGTCTTTGAAATACGTACCTAAGTAGGTAGCAGTTGTCCGCTTCGAACTGTCATATGTTAGTGTGGTCCGTACAGGTCGAACAGGCCAAAGATCAAAAGCCAGGCAGAGAAGACGAAAGCATAAACGGGAGCACAATGAACAAAGAAACGCGCGCTAGAAATTCTGACCGCAAAGTAAAGTCGCTGGTCATCAAGTATCCATTGAAAACGAAACAAAGAAAACATCTAAGAAATACTACAAACCCCAATAACGCCTGCTATCGTGAATGGTATGCGAAAAACCGAAACCTTGAGAAAAAAAAAGGAGAAAGTGGCACCAGAACGGAAGCAACAGGATCCAGCCACTGGCAACGTTGCGCAACTCATAGTTGTAGTCCTGATACTACTGCAACTTTCCACAATACCCTCGCTCAATCAAGCACAAAAAAACACCACCCTCCCCCAACCTCCATGGATCCAACACCACCACCAACAACAAGACAGCAAGCCTGTAAACCACCCAACAAACTTCCGAACCTCTTCACGCTCCTCCCCGCCACAAACCCTCTTGTTATCATCCTGGATCTAAATGGCCCTAAAGACGTCCATGATCCCGACCCTAGCGGCAAAAAAGACTAATATGGCCATAACGATTCCAGTTATAGTCCAGGATAAGGTAACAACCTTCTCCTGATCCTCCACCATTAGCTCCTCCTCTTCGCCCCCATGGGCAGCAGCATATGCAGCATGCAGACTTGCGCGTTCATCAGCTGTCAGTACGGCGGCGGCGAGAGGAGGTTGAGGTTGTTGTTGTTGTTGCGGAGGGAAGAGGAATTGGTGTTGGGGAGGGACGTGAGGAGCCAGCGCTGCCTCTCTACCGTCCCGGATCGGCCCGAGGTAAGTAAGGGCGAGAGGACTGAAAGTTTCGGCTGGATCAGCGCGGTTGGGGGCGTCATTGCTGCGGGCGAGCTGGTGAAGCGGTATCTCGGTCAGTATCCTTCGCCCGCGGAGCACAATCCAGCGTCTTCGTAGCGCGCGAGGTGCAGCAATCTGCATGGCAATTTGCTGGACCTGGAAGATTCCGATGAGTTGATACAGCATAATAGCCGCAAACAGAGACCAACAGTCGTTGCGGGCAAACGTGAAGGCTGCCGGGCCTTTATCGGTCCCGATCAACGCGACAAGCACAAGATCAGAGAGAAGCCAAAACAACGCTCCTACCAGCTTTAACTTTGTCTTGTTGCTTTCGGGCACGCGATCGACCAAGTTGACGATGGCCGGAATGCAGAAAAGTGCTGTCAGGCACAGTAGAGCCACCCAAACAGCGAGCGAGAATGAGGTATTTGTCCCCATATCGTAACCAAGCAAGTCAGTTTGGAGTGCGGTATCCGAAAGGAACATCCTGGACTGACATCTATTAGCCTTTATCGAAGCTTTCTCAGGACCACTTACCATTCCACCGGCGTAGAACGGCCCTTTGAACTTGTTGGGGACTCGCACGCGACCGTCGGACCCAACTTCCTCCGTCTCCACCTTGCCATCCCTTGATGCAAATATAACGAAGTTGATATCACCCGAGACCTCCAAGGTGGGGTTCACTTGCACTCTCGCTCCTGGGTGCAAGCTGGCTCCCTCGGCGAATACTGTGTTGGTGGAGTTGCGGCGACGAAGAGGCCAGCGACACTCTGATGACCCGGGCCTTCCTTGGTTCAGCTGATCGAGCCTTGGGTATCGGTCTGCACACGATTCTATAAAACTCCCAACGATTCTGCCCAAAGCCTGGAGGGCATGGCCTGCAGAGCGACAATGATTAGCAGATGCTACATGTGTAATAACAGGATGCTGTACGAACCCGAGGGATATCCACCGTCTTTTCCTTCTACATATTCCTGACACCAGGAAATGGAATCCTTGTCGGAAACGGAATCGAGAAGCGCCTTAACAGCAGGGAGAGCTTGTGGCTTGATCGCAAAAACGCACTCCGTCGGTGGGCTGTCCATCTTCTGCTTGAGGTTGAATAGCGGGCTGAGCGGACCGAAAGGGTCTCTGCTATTGACAAAGGCGTAGAGCTCGGTCCAGGTGTAACAACTGCGACCTGTTAGCAATCAAAAGCCCAGATGGTATGGAGAACGCACTGCTGAAGAAGAGCTTCGTGGAGTTCGACCGGTTGAGTTGGGTATGGAACGTCGGCAGCACCAACAGCACTGCGGACGACGGAGAAGGCGAAGAGTAGGGCATGGAGAAGCAATAAAAGGAGGCGCATAATTGCGAGAATGTGATGAAATTGATGAACGGTGATAGGTGTCGTTGCCTAGTCGTTTTTCGATGTTGTGGTGCTGAAATTCGAGTAGAAACGAGATGGTGCTCAGGATGGTAACAATCAGCTGCAGCGGGTCGTCCTCGTCAACAAAGTTTCTCACGATCTGTCAACAACAAACCACCAAAACCTTGTTCACTAGATTCCTGTTTTTGCTACTTCTCCGGGGTCGGTAGACTGCTAGGCGTGGCGAGGCTCAGCTGAAGAGGCCAGATCGACTACCTTATGAGCACATACAATTCACACCAAGAAACTTCGGTCGGCTGCGCAGCCAAATCGACCAGAAATTTGAAGCAGCCTCAAAGAATACGATTCCGCCCATCATTCGCCTTTGACTCGCCCACCCCAATGGCAACTCGAGCTCCCGCTCCCATCTCCACAATCCCCTCATGATCCCTTCACATAAGATTATTATAGAGAAGCTTCCAACCCCGTTATTGCGCAAATGGCATCCAGATTTTTGAAGCTCATCATGCTGCATCCACAAGCGATCAAAAAGGTGACGAAATTCCGCATGGAAGTAGCTTGCCTCAGCACGAGGAATTGGGAGCAAAAATAAAATGACCAGAGTGGGACTCGAACCGCTTCGGGTTGTACTACCGCACGACATAGCTCATTATTACTCTGGCAATTATTCTGCTCCGCCATTCAGTCCAATTCTGATAGGATGCCGCATTTTACTTATTATTAGATTACAAACTGGTTAAGCATACGGAAAGCCTACATGATGCTCGAAGGTGATGGACGACAATCGAGGAACTGGGCCTGCCTGATTTATTGACCTTCCTGTATTTAAGAAGTAAGTAAGTAAGTACTCACCCACCATGCTCTTGGTATTTGAGGCACGGAGAAAGAAGAAGTACCCGTACACTCAAGGATTTACGTGGATATTTACGATGGACAAGTACGAGACCAGACTCCACTCCTGTTCTTTCGTTACGAATACGCATCTCGGAGACGTACAGGAGGAGGGTGTTACGTAGCAGGACGATCCACCATACTACTGCACTTCTCACGAGAATCTCAATCAACATCAACATCAACCGGTCCAGGAAGCCCACGAAGCCACTTCTTACCAAGCGCAAAGAAATGAAATTTCGAAAGCGCTGTCGATACGAGCCCCATACGGGTGACCAGCCATCTCGATCTCGAAAGACTGCTACGTACTTAACTTCCTCACCTACAAATCTGCCGGTGTTTGAGACAAACACGCAGAAAGAAGTACGCTGGCAAAGGATTTCAACGTACGACGTACGAGATACGAGATCAGAATCACAGGTAACAACTGTTCCTCCGTCACCAATACGCCGCATTCGAGAACTACACGAGGAAAGAACAACGTAGCAGGACGATCCACCATAGTACTGCACTTCTCACGAGAACCTTCATCAACATCAACCGGCCCAAAAATCACGAAACCGTGTCCTAGCAAAGAATGAAAGGAAAGCGCTGTCGATACCCGCCCTATACGTGAGGTGAACATCCCAGGCATCTAGATCTCGAAAGAGTTCTACGTACTGAGTACTCACACTCCAGTCTTCTGCTGTTTGAGTCACGGAGAAAGAAGTACACTGCCAAAGGATTTCAACGTAGGACGTACGAGAGACGAGACCAGAACGACTGGAAGCAAGTCTTCGGCCTTACGCTGCGCATCAAGACATATTAGTACTTTGGCGAGTACGAGGACATTAACACGGACCAAGAAGACATAACTTTTCCGAGGCACTATTCACGAGAATCTTCATCCATCTCCCGTGAACCAAACCAGGAGATACCACGCTGTAGCAAAGCCATGAAATAGCAAACTTACAACACGAGCCCCTTACAGGTGAACATGCCAGGGGTGCTATGTATTCACCCACACATGCACAGTAAGCTCTCGGGATTCGAAACACAGAGAAAGAAGTACGCTATACTTCGTAGCACATACTTAACAAACTATCGGTACTCGCTACGAGATCAGAGTCAGCAACTGCTCTTTCTCACGAATATGCCATATTCGAGAAGCACGCGAGGCCGAGGAGAGAATTAGTATACATATAAGGACGGGAGATAGTATCACGTACCAGACCACCTCACGCTCTTACTCATCACAAGAATCTTGATACTAAGCTACAACTAGACATTCGACCGCTTTGCCACGTCCTTGCAAAGAAATGAATCATGTCACAACACGCAATTACGAGTTACCAGGTGGACATGCAATGTCTCGGAAGAGTGCTACGTATTTACTTACAACCAACATCACGCTTGAGATACGCAGAGGAAGATAGACACGACCGGCGAATCCTTACGAAGCTTGTACGAGACAGGACTCAGCTGTTCAAGTTCCTTTGTTACGAATACACAGAGAGACATCAAATATGCAAAGGAGGATGAGGTAGAAATACGGACCAGACGACGATACAACCATACTCCTCACGAGAAGCTTCGTCAGCGTTGATAAGGAGAGCACGAAGCCACGTCCTAGCAAAGGAAATAAAGACATCGACAATCATACAACATGAGTCCATTGATGAGCTGCGTACATACTCACACACCAATCTCTTGCTATAGCATGAGCTACGCAGAAAGCGAAATACACTCACTTCAACTCTTTATACGACTCGACGGTACGTTACAAAGACGAGACTCATGACAGCAACTCTTCGTTTGTCCCGGAGAGTCATCAGAAGACGTCTACATAGCAGAACAACTAATTATATGCCTGCTCATTTCACGACAGTCTCCAACAACATCACGAGGCCACGTCATAGCAAAGAATCAAAAAATCAAAGACAAAGGACCAAACGAGTCTTTTACAGGTAAACATGCAAGGGGTCTGGAAAAGAGTGGCACGTATTTACTCACACACTAATCTCTGGCGGTTTTGAAACACAGAGGAAGAAGGATACTGCCAAAGCATCGCACCTAGACTTACAGTGTACGAGATACGAAGTATGAGATACGTTCGATACGAGATCAGAATCACTGGTAGCAACTCTTCATTCGTATGCTGCGCATCAACATATATACTTAGCAGGAGTACAGGACAGCAGTACGTACCAGGAAGATATTAGATAGAGCTTCTCCGAGTCAGTTTTAACGAGAATCTTCATCAACAACCACCGCAAAAGCGAGCAGGAAGTCATACACGTTCTAGTAAAGAGATGAAACAGCACGGGCGAACACGAGTCCCTTCAAGTTACAGGTAATCAATCCCCGCCAAGTTTCCTTTACGCCCTTCCATCCTATGTACATCTCTCCACTTTCATTCAGAGTTTACATACGCTCAAGCATTTACGCAGAAGCGTTTGTTGTTGTACGAGACCAGACTCACTGGTAACAACTCTTCATTTGTCACGAATACGCCACATTCGAGACGTATACGAGAACCACATAATGTAGCAGGACGACCATCTTCTTTAGTACGAGCATCTTCATAACATCCATCACGAGAGCTAGCACGAAAACATATACGTCCTAGCAAAGACATGAATCAGCCCTATGTGACATAAGGTTCTTAAGGACATGTTTGATACTGGCGCTTCGCATGTGGCTTACAAGGATCTAGCCGGCAACTATGTAACTTTGATGACTTGCTGTAGAATGCCATGGAACTTAAGAGGCCTTTCTCGACAACTTCCCCGACTATGTGAGTTACCGCCCTTTGCATTTGGCAAGCATCAAACACTGAAACTGTAGACTCTTGCAGACTTGCCTTCTCAGAATGCTTGTAACTGAAATGACTTCGTTACTAATCAGCCCACAAAGACTGAAATTTCAAAGAAGAAGAAACTTCTTCCTTCACAATTCTTCGCTCAACAACCTGTCAACAACAACCTCACAAGTCGATAAACTCTCAGGTTGATGATTCCCCCGTAGTCGACAACTTTGCAGTCGGGAGGTTCTCGCAGTCGACAACCTCGTAGTTGATGATGCCCTCGCAATCGGTAAGTTCGCCATGGACAAACTCGCCTTTGGTGATGCTCTCGCAGTCGACGACCTCGCATTCGGTGATGCTTTCGCAGCCGACAAACTCACCTTCGGTGATGCTCTCGCAGTTGACAAACTCGTATTCGGTGCTGCTCTTGAGCTCACAGTCATCAAACTCGCATTCGGTACTGCTCTCGAGCTCGCAATTGGTAAGGTCTGGCGGTTGACATCTCGCATTTGGTGATGCTCTTGCAGTCGACAAACTCGCATCCGGTGATGCTCTCGGTCGGTAATGTCTCGCAGTGGATGATATTGTCGTATGTGCTGATGCTCTCGCAGTCGACAACCGCGCGGTCGACAGCCACATAGTCGACAACCTCGCAGTTGGTGATGCTCTTGCATGCGACAAACTCGCATTCGACAAACTCGCATTCGATAAACTTGCATTCGATAAACTCGCATTCGGTGATGCTGTCGGTGGGTAAGATCTCGCAGTTGGTGATGCTCTTGCAGATGCTGATGCTCTCACAGTTGACAAATTCGCATTCGATGATGTTCTCGCATTCGGTCTCCAAGCAGTCGTGACGTCGGTAAGTTGGCCCTCTCGCAATCGGTGGTGCTCTCGCATTCGGTGATACTCTTGCATTCGGTCTCCAAGCAGTCGGTAAGTCAGTCTCCTCGCATTCGGTGGTGCTCTCGCATTCGGTGGTACTCTTGCATTCGGTATATAGAAAGTAGTTTAAAAGCATCCAAAATGACAAGTAACTTACATTATAATCTCTCTGCAATGTGATTTACTTCTGTGAGCCATGTAAGTGACATGGACGAGTAGGGAAAACTATACTGACAACAAAGTCTTGTAACTCTGTAAGTTACATATTTCAAAGTTACATTTTTATTTACGTGACTTACCGTGCTTTGAGAGGTAACTTATACCGGTCTTACCATGTAACTTACATGTCCTTTAGCGCGCTTGTCGCTTAGGGAGCGCGAGCTAACACGAGCCCTTTACAGTCGAACAAGTACCTACAAGTTGCGGCTACACGCTTCCATCTTATATCTCACAACTTAAGTTTCGTTCAGAGTTATATACACGAGCTCAAGCTTGCAAGTCTTTACGCAAAAACATTCGAGATTTGATATACGATATCAGAGTCACTGAAAGCAACGCTTGGTTCATCCCTATATAGCAAAAACGGGTAACTGTAAATCATCCCTGAAAGACCGTCAAATCTTGACACCGGAAAACATGGACTTACAAGTCTAGAATCTGAGGATTAAAGCGTGATCCCAGAGAAAAGGGTAAGTACCCCCAAATGCTCGGTCTGATCCTCTTAAACTGGATCTCATCCTACATATGAGGATCGCATCCAAAGATCCTGTATCCTTCTATAAAGGAAACGAATTCTTGGGCAAATGCTCTTTATTGCATCGATACTACTTCTACCTACTTATTAGTACTTTATTTAATCCTCACGAACTCAAATTACATCTACTAATTGAACACTGGTACTGTAGTATCCAGCGGTCGTGCAAGTCATCTGATTCGATTGAGGAAAGCAAACTAAACAATCGATAGCTCCTTATTCTGGCCTACGCTGCTACATTCATGGTTAGCACAAGTAAAAAGTAGTACGATGGAACCTAAGGAAGCATACAAACATTGCTCAAAAACATAAAGAAAGCTTGCCTCTGAGTAAGCGATAACAATAGCACATGAACAACGTTCACCTATAGAATGATTGTCAACCTCGCAAGTGGATAGAGAAGCAGCATACCGATAGCTTTATGACTCTGAATTGTTGAGATGTTGCATTCTAAGGATCGTATACGAAGTGTCTCTGTCTTTGCTAAGGCTGATTAGTTAGAGTTGAGGAATTGCGAGTTTGCTTACAGTCGGCCCATTGGTGTTAGCAATGCATGGTGTGGAAAGTTTCAAACATTGGGAGGTTATGGGCTGAAGCCATGTTCGTTTAATTAATTGAGCCACAGTACCTAATCGAAAAGTAAACAAAGCTTCACGCGTACCACGCGTTTGGGTCTAGAAACATTTGGAATTCTCTCTGAATCTTCCAGAAGAGTCTACTTTGCAAATCAATCATTAGCCCTAAAATGCGGGCGCTAGATAGTGTACAGAGAACAACGGTAAAGAGGAGCCTGCTTCCATGGATCAAACCGTACTTGCAGGTCAAGTCCTGACATAGGATCCTTAGAATCCGGTGGTTCACCCCCCTGCCCCCTAAATTTTGTCATGCAGGGTCATACGTAAGTATACGCTACGCATCGAGTCGTGTAGGAATACGAGGCCGGGATTGCCCTACGTACCAGGAAGCCAAATCTCTGCCAGTGAGTCACTCTTCACGAGTACCTTCATCAACATCAACCAGCCGGGGGGGAGCACGAAACCATGGGATACTTAAGTACCTCCTAACAACGAAATGGAGAAAAGACCGGAAACACGAGTTCCTTACAGGTGAACATGCCAGCGGTCTCGAAAGATCAAGAGTGCTACACAACATGGGTCACTACTGAAGAATAAGGGCACGTAGTTACTCACCAACTTCGCTTACCATACGGATAAAGAAGTTCAGTACTCGTACACTTCATTTTGCAGATCTGCAGAAACAAGTACGATGTCCGAGATCCGACTCGCTGACACCAACTCTTTCTTCGTTCGTCACAAACGTACGCCGAGTCATCAAACGTGCAGAGCAGGAAGTTGACACTACGTCCGTATTTCTCAGAAGCTTCTTTTGTAGTATCGACCACGAGAGAATTACATCACGAGCTACTAGGTTCTAGCAAAGAAACTTGAATGAAAGACTAGAAAAGGTTGAAGAGCCTACACGAGTCGACTCCCTTACAGGTAAACATTCCAGCTGGCTCGAAGGATGCCACATCCGTACGACAAGCATATAATACGACGACCTGGAAGCATTTCACGTGCATCCTCACACACCGATCCCTCGCTGAGCTCATGAGGTACGGAGAAAGAAAAATACACAACCCGATCTTCCTTGCGATGTACAAGACAAGACGCAACATCCCTACAAATATACCAGTACGAGACTGGACTCAACACAGCGGTGCTCGTCAGGCTGGCGATACGAGACTCAACAACACTTCCTTCGTCACCAATACGTATCGAGATATCAAAGGAAGATGGTATAGAGATACGTACCAGGAAAACAGGTCTCCGGCTTCCTCTTGCTCACGAGAATCTTTATTGAGAATCACCCAGGTCGGAGCACGAGCCACGTCCTAGCAAAGAAACAGAGACCAAGGATACAATACGAGTACATTACAGGTGAACATACCAGCGGTTTCGAAAATAGTGCTACGTACTTACCCACATATCAATCTCTCGCCTGAGTTACCCAGGAAGATGTAGACATAATCCAATCTTTGCGTGTATTGTATGTACGAGACTAACTTCAACACCCCTCCGCTTGTCCCGAATGTTCTCGTACGTGAGCGGACTCAACACAGCGGCTCTTGTCAGGAAGATACGAGACCGGACTCAACTTCTCATTCTTCATCACAAATACGCATCAAAACATGATACATCAAAGAGAGAGGGTATAAAAGTACTTACGTACGGGGAAACCACTGGCAGAGGTTCTCACAGCTCACGAGAATCTTTAACAACAACAATGCAGGAGAGCACGGAACCATGTCCTACTAGCAGCAAAGAAAGGGCATCGGCAAACATATAGCACGAGATCCTACTTAACAGGTGAAGAAGCCGAAGCTAGTTGGCTCTCCGCCCTTCCATCCTACATCTCTTCACAAGACAGCCGCCGAGAATGGATTACGTTCTCACCACTCACCATCTCAAAGAAGATCGGAGTTGACAGCTAGATGGTACGGAGCAAGAAACAAACCTACTTAACTTAATCCGCTGAACAGAAGAATCGTACGAGACCAAACGTAACAACTCTTCTCTTACACATGATCGTAAGAACGAAAATTTCACGTATCAGGAAGAAGTCATATCTAGCTGTACTTCTCAGGAGCATCTTAATCAACAATCCCACAGGAGAGTACGAAACTATGTCCTAGCAAAGAAGTAAAATACAAACAATCTGTCATCACGAGTCTCTTACAGGTGAACATTTCAGCGGTCGACTTTCGAAAGAGTGCTACATCGCTACTACAACAAACATACAACACGAGCCGCTTAGGCGTGAAGAGTGCTACGTACTTACTAGTACTCACACCCCACTGGCAATCTTTCGCTTGCGTTACGGAGAAAGAAGTACACTCACCCTAATTCTCCAAACGACTTGAAGGTATGAGACGAGACCCTGCATGCCCCTCGTCATTTGGCCGGGATAAATATACGCTGAGGAAATCATCAGAGTAGCAGGACGACCTTATGCCAGTCATCTCACGAACATCTTCGCCATCAGCTAGGAGCGCAAGGCGATCACGAAATCATGTCCAAGCAAAGAAATAGAGAAGAAGCATACGAAATGAGTCCCTTACAGGTGAAAATTCCAACGGTCTTGAAAGATCAAGAGTGCTACGTAGTACTTACGACAACAATCGAACGCGAGTTCCTTGAAGAGTGCTACGTTCGTACATACTCGCAAACGAATCTCTCACTTGCAGTACACAGAAAGAAGTCCACTCATCCCATCTCGAGGTACGTGGTACGGGACCATACTCGGCAATCCTTCTTTCTGTCTCGAAAACACACCGAGACATCCACTACGTACTTGCAGGACGACCGGTAGTACAGCCGCATTTCTCACGAGCATATTCATCAACATTGCAATAAGAGCACGAAAACACGAGGCAACACGATTCTTAGTACGGAGCTGACGACAGGTCGTCTCACGAGCCCCTTACTAGTACAGGTGAAGAAGGAAAGGTAGCTGACATTACGCCCTTTGATCCTACACATCTCCACTTTCGTTCTTCAGGTCAAGAAACGGATACGTACTCACCAATCATTCGGATTTCCGGTGCAAAGTCACGGGGAAGAAAGCATACTTACAAAGAAGTGGTACATGAGAACTTCCAGATACGAGATACGAGATGGGACTCTACAACTCGTCGTTTGTCTCGTACCGAGTCACGTCGAACACAACGCCAGGCCTCACGAATGTACAACGTAGCAGAACGAGCGATGCCTCTCACGAGGAAACCCTTGAAGTTGAACAAGAACGCTTACGTATCCTGAAGAAAGCATCAAAACAGTTGAAGCTACGGGGATGCATATGGTAGGACATGCGTTCGTACGTACTCCGCGAAGTAACTGAAGAAATGCACACGGTTTCGAGGTTCACATCATGCAGTTTTACAAAACATGTGCACGAAGAAGGCCTGGAAAACAAGTACGTTCTGGAGAAAGCTAGCAGCACATTTAACTTGATACTGTACGGAGGTGTCGATTTTGCACAGGCTCACAGACAAGGACAAGTCGAGCGAAGCTTCAAAGGCCCACTGGGAGTCACGCACTCGCGGTGAGAAACTGCTACTACTCCCTCTACGGATTCTGATGGGGAAGAAAGTATACTTATATGATACCTTCCCTTATAAGTACGAGACGGGATTTAACATCTCCTCGTCGACAAGCTCACGAGACTAGGCTCGACACCAGTGCGTTTATTATAAAGACACGGATACGATACCAGACTCAGCCACTCTTGGTTTGACATGAATACTTATGTGGTGGTGTCATACGAGGATAGTACTCTATGCAGCGGGAAAGCAATATGTGCTGATTTTCTCACGAGAATCTTTATTACTCTCGACTGCGAGAGAAAGAAACCATCAGTTATCAAGGTTCAGCATACGGAATGACAACACTGCCAATACAGGAATTCGAGCACGTTCAAATTGCCCCTGGGCCCTTCCGTCCTACATCTCTCCGCAAGAAGTAACTTGCTTTCTTCGAATTCATCCACATTGAAGCAATTCTACTTTACGTCTTTACCGCTATTCCCACAGATGAAGGGTTTCCCTTTGACGATCGATCGACTTCGAGAAGAAAGGCATGCACGTGCTTACCACCTACCAACTCCAACATGCCTCACGCATCAAGATATTCTTCGTCATTGCATACTTTTCAAGTAGTACTTTGGCATACGAGACAAGGCACAGATTCAATGTTAATATAACCTGGTCTGTCAGAGACTTCAAACGAGAAGTCAAGTACTTACTTCATAGCATAAGAAGTACATATGGAACATACCAATGACGTATTACGTTTTGGGCATGCAACTCATATGGTGTTCCGAGTTCCAGCCAATGATACGAGTTCCCTTACAGTCAAATAAGTTCATGTTCGAGTTGATTCTTTTCCTCGATTCCACAATATCTTTCCACTTTCATTCTTTACAACAACAGTAGTCATGAACGATGCTATGTTACGTACGAACTGGCGGACCACCCGCATAGCTACATACTTACTAGGCAGCGAAGTACAAAAATAGCCACAACCCTCTCATGGAGAAGGAGGTACGAGAGTCGAGCGTCTCGGGAAGAGAAATACGTCTCATAGCTAAAAGGTTGACGAAGCCCGGCCCGCATGCATGCAATAATTATCACATGAGATGCATACGAGGATGTTACAGAAGGAGATACAAGAAGCTATCAGAAGTGTACTCAAGCGCACACATACGCAATGAAGAAGTTCTAGTTCGGAAAACGAGAAAAGTTCAGAAATTGAATTACATCATGCAGTTGGGCATTTGGCCTCGTAGTACGAATACATTCGCAGCGTTCCTTCGTCGAAGCAGTAATGCACTATACGTGGCTTTACTAGATGCACAGACTCTAATTCTCAACACTCAATCATAGGGAAGAGGTTGAGAGAATATCACGAGCTTGCTCAACAACTGTACTTAACTTAGTACAAGAGGTTTTGAAGAACTCATTAAGGAATGACCACAGAGCGCCTAACGACAATTCACACATTCACATAGTGCTTAAGTACTTAGAAGTGCTAGTAATGTACACAATACGCGTATACGAGTAAGAGCATGCCAGTGAAAATCCAACCCGGTCGCTATACGAGGCATCCTCTGTAATCGGCCGACGGGGGGCTGATAAAGAACTTCCATGAGACTTCTTAACTAATGTACCACCTATTCTCATAGAGTCTGAGACTTCCTCGGAGAGTGAAAAATATGCTAAATCAGATCAGGATTCACGAAGGTTCATTTAGAATTCTAGAAGAATGAGCATATTAACCAGAACCGACTGATACAAAGTATCGACAAGCTTTCTACTATGCCAAGTTCAAGATCTCCAAACGAGACTTCCCCGGCGATCTACTAACAGAGGACACAACAATACTCGGGTGCCAAATTTGACACACAGACTAATTCAGATACAAACGCTTAACCTCAAACTTTCGAAACATGTACGTGCAAGAGAACTAGAGCTAATACTGCATGCGAATTATGAGAAGCCCGCTTTTGCAGCACGTTCTACCATGTCGCCTACTAGTATGATAAGTACTACGAAGGAGTCAAGAAAGTATTTTATGTCTAATGGGGAAGGTGAACCGTTATTCGAATGACTATACGTTAAGTACTGACGCAAATGCGGATGAGAATGTTACACGTACAGTGCTACCTAGTTCCCATGCATGCTTACATCCAATTCTACGAGGCCACCA
Organism: Ascobolus immersus RN42; assembly: GCA_003788565.2. Lineage (NCBI taxonomy): Eukaryota > Fungi > Ascomycota > Pezizomycetes > Pezizales > Ascobolaceae > Ascobolus > Ascobolus immersus. The sequence goes on along the minus strand of ML119733.1, from coordinate 168,202 downwards.
AATGACGGCCCAGAAGCTATATTACGAAGATCGAACAGATGTTATTGCGATATTCGAGCCATTACCGCTTCAACGGAACATATTCGATTCGGGTATACCAGTAGAAGCTCACACTCTCGGAACGGCAGCATGAAGAGAACACTGCCGGCAATGGCCGAAACGACAAGCTGAGAACTACGATATCAAGATCGCCCTACGGTTTTTCTTGACATCGGTACCATCTGTCGCCGCGAGAGCTCACGATGATTCCCATACTGGCTCACTGAATCAGAGAAAATGACGTATGGACAAGAGAAACGATCACTACGATTGGCTCATACGAACAAGCCTACGGTACTAGGAGGCACATTCTTGAGCAAACATCCACTCAAACCAGGCACGATGATTCAGAGACAATCAAATTCTCACCATGATCAAAATACGAGCAAGACACCCTATACTGATACAACATTGCGACTTCGATGCAATACCGCAAAGTCCACGACACGTTTTGAGTACAATTGAGGGTACAAAAAAAAGCTACGAGTAGTCTAGTATGAAGCGCAAGGATACAGGAAGAATCGAAAATGCACGTCTAATGGGGAAGCTCGGATTCAATCATGAGATCTAGTCTTACAGTATCGTAATCGGCCTTAAGGCAAGGGTAGTATACGAACTCATACGAAAAAGCGATTTCCACTAGCTCTGCTATTCGTAGGGGTACAGAGATTGGGTACGAGTAATCGAGAAGGTACAAGCAAAGAAGTACGAAGATTGTTAAACAATCAAATCGCACGTTCAGACAATATTGCAAAGGAGAAGCACGAGTTACAAGAATGTGGAATCAAAGCAATTGACATCACGATCGAGAACAATGCAGGACCTTGAACGTCCAGCATTACCTAACTTGACAACATCATACGTACAACCATGGTAGTAAATCCGTCGCCCAGAAAAGCGTGGTCACGTCCATGCAATAGCACTAGCAGGCAGCTCACATGTCCGTACGGGTAAAAGACAATAAACGGGCTGGATCCCTTATACGAGAAAGGAGAATTAAGAAACAAAATTCGAGTGATAGAAACGGAGACACGAGTACATCAAACATCGAACAAAGTTCTTGCGACTCCTGGACAGCAAACGTCATATCCGGAGCTACAGTACCGGCTAGTACCAAGGAGTTCCACGCAAGCCCCTACTATCGAGCTGTCAAGATAGGTAGTAGCAACATGGAACTCATAACCAAGCCAACTAGAAGCAGTACACAAGAAACCTCAAAGACTGGCGCATTTCCATACGAGTCTTGAAATTATAGTTTCCATGGCGCCTACACGCAGAAGGAAAAAGCAATCCGCAGTTCCAGCACGCAACTGAGTATCAACAATTCTTCGGATTCCATCACACGAGATTCAGAAACCGCATACCCAAACCGGAGGAACACGGAAAAAGATACTGGTAGGCCAAAAGATGATTACGTCAACGACAAAGTACGATCGTTTCTGACGCAGTTGATCTGACTTATCTAAGAGCTTAGCACATTCCAGCGCAGGGATGTCTAACGAGCAAGTGAAGTGCACTGCAAAAAGATCATACGGATCCAGGCTTACGGTACGATTGCTTGAATCAGATAGTAGTTGCGAGCAACCTTGAGAGCTAGAAATGGCGTTCCGGAGAGCACGAAAAAGATACAGAGATTCAGGAATTCCGATACGCATTTACAATATCCCGGTCTGCAAAACGACACGTCTTCAATCTTCCTACACATACATTTTTGAACCGAGCTTCGCACTAGGTGGGACTCCAACACTACCGCTCTTCTACAGAACAAGCGAGGCATCCACGCACACAGGGCCATTATACATCAAAGAGTGGAAATCGGGCTGGTCTCTCCCCTCCAATTCCGGGCACTCCACAAGTCACTCGTCGAAGTCCAACTCTCCTACGCGCAAGAATCCCATTTCGACACAAACGAAGCGACTACCCGCTTGATCTTCAACACCCAGAAGCGACAACTGCGAGCCATGGCAGGGGTACACTCCAAGACTATCACCAGCATTCTATTCTGCGACTTCCTGCTCCTCAATTCGCCTCATAAAGCCCTTCTCACCGCAGTTAAATTCTACACCTACCTCCACCACCTCCTCCCCTCTAGACCAGCCAAATGGGCCCTCGAATCGTCCAAGCTCCTTCCTAAGGGATGGTACTCGACGCTCCAACGGGAACTGCTTTTTCTGGATATCCACCTTGATACATGGAACCACCAAATCAGCCTCGCATATCAAGTTGAAAAACTACTATGGCACAAACAACACGTCGAGCTTGACCTCTGCCTCACATGGCCTCGTATGCTCGTCTGGCAACACCACCCCCGATATCTTCGCCTACCTATTCCCCCAAAGCCGGCTACCTACCTCCAATACCCTCGGTACCTCTCTCGGCACTGCGCTCGACTCCGTACCTCGGCCCACCAAATGGCAATCGAATATTACCGCGTTTGCAACCGCCGGAAAGACAGACACCTCCGACTATGCACCCATTGCCCCGCCAACCAAGTGGAAACCGAATATCATGCTTTAGTCGAATGCATCGACACCCAACCTATCCGAGACCAATTTCCAATCCCCTCGCGTCTCATTATGAAGCGCTCTCTCGCCCTCCCCGACCTCGAATCCGTACAATTCGTGGCTGCCATACTCAGACACATAGACAAACACTTTGAAACCTAGGAGGACACCAACCGCTCACTCGAGAGGCCAACCTTAAAATACACATGAAATGGAGCTTATGTTGCAACAACCTTCTTCTCTTTTCCTCCACGTGACTATAACCCTGATGCTTACTTCTCCAAATCTATCTTCTCCCACCCAGTCCCTATCCCCATCCCTACGGCATAAACAAATCCACCGCCTCCCATTCCTGCTTCTGAGACTCCACCTCAATAGGCCTCCACCTCCCACCCTCCCTTCGATCACCCTCCACACCTCCCACCTGTGAATCATCCACTACTTCCACTCTATCCTTCCACGCATCCCCTCCCCCCTCACCTATCCCCCTCCTCACCCTCACCTCTCCTTCTGGCGTCCTTTCCACCAACACCCTTCCTCCCCCCTCACTCCGCACACACAACCCCCTCCTCACCAAATCCCACACCATTCCTTCCGACTCCCCTCTCCATGCGCATACCCGCTCTCTTGCCCTTGCCTCATCTTCCTCACCACAACACAATCACACCTGTATAGCCACATATAAATCCACCGTCCCTTGTTCCCACTCGCAGACCCTTCTCTCTCTCTCCACGCTTAATAGCTGCGCCCCCCTCCAAACACTCCGTATATTCCTCTCCAACAACATCAACAGCTTCCCACACTCCACCATACTACGATTCCCGAGCCCGCTCAATAACGCGTGTGAAGCTACCGATCGTCCCAGTGGTATCGGTCCTGACACTACCCTCAACACATAGGCGTAATGTGCATTTAAACGTGCAATTACTCGCTCACCGTCATAACCGATCGGAAACCTACTCATATTAGCCTCCTGTCTTTTCTCTCCCATATAACCCCACGTACGTCATGATGTTATTTATGGACACAGCACTTCCCCGCCCTCACTTCAACAAATACCGTCCCCTCTCCCCCCATCCCTTCTCCGGGGAGGTCCTTTTTAGGCCCCCATCATTAAAGTTAGCGCCCTAGATAATCGCTTACGTACTCCCCCAATTTATCGGGCTTAAAGTGTGGCGCCAAAACCGCCGTATACACTGGGACTTGCCCCCCCTTAAAAACAAAACATACATTTACAGCCACTATAAGAGTTTCCGGAAGTCATCGATCGATGACCGGTTCACGGTTTCAATGGGGATACAACAAACACAATATTAAGGAATTACGAGGAGACTCTGAAGCACAACCTAGAACCTGAATCTCCAACAGTTTCAGGTAATTCAGTCTACAAGGGCGCACGAAATCGCTTCACGAAGCGACTCGAAGGTTTGTCCAAAAACAACCCCAGGAACTGTTGCTTCGCACGAAAGCAGACAAAAGGAGAGTCGCAGCTCGGAACCACGAGTACTTCTGGCATACATGATACCACCACCTGTCACGAAACCAGGAAACGAGATTACAAGACGTTTCCAAGACACATTATCGATTACAGAATATGCAGGCACACGAGACAAAGAGATAATATCACCTTGCCAAAACCAGATCACGATGAACCGAGCTACAGGATAGCAAATTTTCATACAGTGCAATGCTACACGCAAAGAAGAACTATCAAGCCATATTCCGAGACACGATTTCATACCAGTTATAGCATCTCGTAACAAAGCATCTAGAAGCTCACGCTACGAGTCATCAAGTCGGAAGCATGAAAAAGCCAGTGGGGATTTAATCAAGATGACGTATAGATATCAAGAACAAGCCACGATCTATAAGAAGAGATCCAAGGAGATCACGTCAGCATAAAGATCGGCATACGAGTAGTATTGAAAAGAAGGATCAGCCATGCATACGGGGATTATGATTATGTTCTCATCAAGTAAAAAGCAAATAACCACACCGAGAATCAAACTCCACGCAGAATGGGGAAGTAAAACTTGAGGACAGAACCTCAAGAACCCTGGTAACGCAGCACGAGATCCAGAGAGAAGTATACTAGCCTCCAGGCCAATCGCGCTTTTCACGTATACGTATTATCATTCCATGCATCTTGAGAGCCCATAAGAAGAGGAAGAAATCAGCACGTTCATAATCCCCCATCCATTCCACAGAACCGACCGATCAGCTTCTTTTGTCATATTCCTTTTCTTTACTTCCTATTTCGGACTCGAATTGACCTTCGTCACGTTATTCGATGTTCTCGTATTTAGCCTGTTTCGTTTTGTCCTTCAGTTCCCTGTCGATTTATTTATAGCGCTTCGTTTATGCAACTCGGGATTCGTTACTTTAGCCTATTCGTTATCTCTCGTATTCGGGCTCGGCACCCGACTCGTTTTCGTAGTTAGATTTCTTTTCGGAGCTGTTAGACGATTCGATCTCGAAATGTCTTCAGCCCAGCTCTTTCTATTTAGATAGCCAGATCCCCTTAGCTAGATCAGCATCTGACAACTTGTTAACCTTGTTTACCTATTTCGACCTATTCCACCTGTCCTCTTGTCCTCCTGTGTGCTAGCCAGGTCTCCTGGCCAGCTGCCTGTCTTCTGTCTTTGTTTCGCCTCGATTTCGATATTCGACCTCGTTTCGCTGAGAGCCTGTGGCATCTCGAGTGTACACGCTAATTCGACCCCTCGACCCTGCTCTGTGTGTACCCATTATTACATCTTTTACGCACCACTCATCCTCGCATACCTCAGCATGCAGAAAAATGGCAAAAAGAATTGTTGACTGGAGTGGGACTCGAACCCACGCAGGTTTCCCTACTAGAAGACCCTGTCGAAACAGAGAAGATTAAATCTTGAGTCTAGCGCCTTAACCGCTCGGCCATCCAGCCAGATTATACCATTTTGGTGCTGTTAGCTGTTATGTTTCTTGCATTTTGCTAGCGCTTTTCGACGAAACATCGCGGCCTTCTCGTCTTCGCGACCCATGCTTCTGTCTCCGTCGTTCGTTGAAGTGGATTGGGAATATCGCCAGTTTTCGCAAGGCATCATTGGGCGCATTGCACTCGCTCAGCTGTGATGTCATGAACAATGCCCAAGAAATGACCTATCACTTGCTGACCGCATCCAAAAACCTCCGTCCACGGATCACCATCCACCTCGTGCGCCGTGCCGCAATGTGGGATAGATGAGATCTATCGCGATATCGATATGAGCTGCAAGGGCGCTGACATGCGACAAAGTGAGTAGCACGGAAAACACTACCACCGAAAGCTCCATCCTCCAGCTCTTCTAGTCTTCTCATGGTTGCAGCGCAACTTCCATTGCGACTTCCATTGCGAAACTCAATTCCAACTTCAAGACGAACTCGACTCGAGATACCAACGCGGACGTCTTCAGTCATTCTGGAATGTCTCCCCCGCATTCAGTACCTCAAAACCGGGCTGCTCAATGCAATGCAGGATATCGAAGCTGCCCTCTGTCATGAGTCTTTCGCGAGGGAACCAGCTGCAATGCCACCTCATCGCGTCGCTCCAACTCCAATTGTTGGTGGAGTTGAAGTCTTTGCTAACACCAACCAAAATAACCTTCGGCTCCTAACCCCCTCCCTCCTAGTTGCCCAGCATCGCTTCGACCCTCCTCACAACGACACTCTATTTTTGAGGCTCTCTAAATGCATCCGACCAGCCCGGAAAATTCAACCTCTTGACTCACCACCCCCTGGGACGCGGACCGACCGCTTCGGAGGATGGATTGTCAAGCCACACTCACACGATGCTCGTTTCGCCTTCAAATCTTCTTGCGCCATCCCCCTCCTCTCCCCGTACCGCTGCGAACCTATCGATAACCTCCGCCAAGGGACCACAGCCGCCTACGCTAGTGGTCCGCACCAATCCGTTGGTCCCAGAACCAGCTGCCAAGCAGCGCCGATCGTAGGTTGCAACCGCCAGAAATATCCTGCGATGCCAGGATCTGCAGCTGCTGCGCAGAGGGATTGGTTGGAGGGCACGGGAGGAGAATTTCCCATGCATCTGTGCTGGGAGGGAGGGTTGTCTTTTGTTGACTGGGTCTCGCTGTTTTTCTTCTCCTTCACCTTCTCTTTCCTCTCCTTCCTTTCGCACAACCTTCGGACTTGAGTCGTTGAGACTCCTTTGCATCTTTTCCTTTCCGTATTTACTTCGTTTCTTTCTGTGTCGTATCGTCACGTTCTTTTCTACTCCACTGCAGCTGTACCGACGGAGGGCAGCCTTATTTTCGATATTTACTCATAGCTTTTTTCTGTATACTTCTTCTTCTTCTTCTTTCTTGATTGTACTGTATACTATCGCCAGCTCAGTCAGTCGCATTCATTACGTTTATATCTCGAGACTTCATTCCATTCTTTCCAGATCCGGACTTTGACAGTTACGGACGGCTGTACACTACCACACCACAGAAGGTACGATTGCATTGTTACCAATTCCTCAGATGGATGCTAACATTTCCAGGTTGCTTTCAGTTCAAAGAACAAAGAAACCCACTCGGACCCAACACCGGTTTCATCCCGCCCACAAAACCGCAACCCACCAAGCCGGCATTTCCCCCCGCAACCATGGCCTCAACCAACCCATTCCTCGCCTCCACCGAACGCATCCACCACTACGACGACGACGACATTGCGGGACCCTCCTACGACCACGCCTTCTCCCCCGCCCCACCCCGCTATTCCGAAGAGTTTCCGACAAATAAACACACCAACCAGTTCTACGGCGATAGCAAACATCCCCCAATGCCGACCATCCCGCAACACTCCCCGCCTAGGCCGGTCACGCACAACACCACGACCGCCGTGTTGACCTCCACCACCACCCTCCCGCAACGGTCAGGCTCAGTGACGAGTTTCTCCTCCGAAGACGACAGCCCGGTTACGCAGTCCGACGTCTCCATGGACGTCTCCACCTACTTCGGCAGCTCGACGCACCTCCCCCGCAACGACTCCACCGTCGCCTCATGGGTGCGCCAGGGTCGGAACCAAACCAGCGAGGACCTCCGGCGATACCGCAACAGCCGCATCGCCACCGACGAGCTCGAGAGACGGAAGAAAGAAGTCGAGGAGCGTGTGCGGCGCGAGATTGAGCGGGACGTTCAGGCTCGGCAGGAGATGATGCGGAAGGAAATCGAGGAAGTCGAGGAAGAGATGCGGCGGAAGAAGGCGGCGCGGGGACTGGGGAGGTTCGGGACGAAGAAGGGTCGGATTCCTGTAAGTGCCCCATTGGCTAGAGGGGGGAGGGAGGCTAATGTGTGGTGTGTAGATCAAACCAACCCTCAACACGGGCGTCTCGAAGAGCGGGAAGCTGACGAAGCCGACAAGGAAGACTTCGACGGTGGAGAGTATCAGGAGAAACGTCAACAACCCCTTCATCAACGAAATCTCCTCGCCGCTCACCCCGCTCTCGCCCTTGCCGGCTGTGAGCTACTCCACCCGCCCCCCCCTCCCAAAACCAATCCCAACAAACACACCCCCCACAAACCCCTTCCACGCCCCCGCCGCAGTGGACGAAAAGAAACACCACCACTACCAAGACTTCTACGCCCTCGAAGCCGCCAAACGCTCCCACCAACCCCTCCCCCCCCCCCCCCCACCGCAAACCCTCCCCCCCCCTCGCCATGCCTTCCGCTCCGCCAGGAGCCTACGGCCTCTCCGCCCCAAACTCCCCCCACCTCTCCACCTTCTCCGCCACCCCAGACGACGAGTCCCCCTCCCCCATAACCGGCCCAAAATACATCACCGCCTACCCCACGCACCTCGACCCGTTCACCACGCCCTCTGCCCCCAGCGCTGCTTCCTTCCGCCAAGACATCACCGGGAAATCCACCGACAACTCCGTCCACGAGAAGAAACTCGCCCCGGGGAATTTGTATCTCCAGTTTCCCGCGGCGCAGAGCCAGGCGAGTAGTATCTATTCCACCCAGACTTCCGGGGTGCCGAAGGAGCGGACGCCGTACGATAATATCGCTCGGGAGGAACGTTACGCCCGCCGGCACTCCGGAGGCGACGGCGCAGCCGGAGCCGGGGCCTTTGGGCAGATGCAGAAGGGGCGCTTCCCCATCGCCCCCGCTGCCGAGACCCGCCGTTTCTCCGACTCCAGCGTCCACGGCTTCATCGCCCCCCAGAATGGGGGCCAGAATGGCGTATACATCTCCAGCTCACAGGTCAATATGCCGAGCCGCTTTTCGGTTGAGAAGGGGAGGAGGGAGAAGGAGGAAGGTGCGGCGAGGAGGAAGCGGTGGAGAAATAGATGTCTTTGCCTGTGTGGGTTGAGGTGGAAGTATTGGTGTATCGCGCTCGGCGTGATCCTTCTCTGCGGGTTGGGTGGGGGGTTGGCGGCGTTTTTCGTCCTGAAATCCCGCTCCTCCGCCGCCGCCGCCGCCGTGGTAGCAGAGGAAGCGAAACTCAAGATCTCCGACATCATGGCCTCCCCCCCCAACGGCCAACCCGCCCTCCCGTCCGTGCTGGCCGTGATGCGTCCGTCTGGAGCGCCGGTCGTAAACGCCACCTGCGTCTCCCCCCCCCAACTCTGGTCCTGCTCCCTCCCCCCGGAGCTTCGCGACACACCGCTCAGCAACGGCCCCGACCTCGGCGGCATCGGTTTCGATATTCGCCTCCTCAACACCTCCAGCAACTCCGTCCTAACCAAGCCGTCCCCTGCCGCGGTACCGGATACGGCGGACTACGCCGCCCTTGCGCTCGTGGACGGGGTGTTCAACTCCACCACCCCTCAGGGCGAAGAGACGCAGTTCATCGCCTCCCTCACCTTCCCCAAAATCGTCCAGGACCCCTTCTTCTCCGGCCTCCAAGCCCGGCAAGTTTCCTCCCCCGCCGAAAACCCCTCTGAGCTGTTCCCGCCGGTGCTCAAAAACCAGCCGTTGAGGTTGATGGACCGCGGCCTCGACACGGAGCACTACGCGTTCCACACTTACTACCGCAAATCGATCTACATTCCCGACCCGGCCAAGCTCCTCGAGGACGTCGACGATGAGGACGTTGACTACGCTGCGATGCTGGGCGCGAAGATACCGAAGGGGGGGCTGGACGGGAAGGACGCGGGGTATGTTTGTATGTTTGACGTCACCCGTCTCAGCGTCAAGATTTTTACCGCTTCGCCGCCGAGTCTCGAAGTTGGGGTTGTTAGGCCGGGGGGGGAGAGGGTTGGGTTGGATGTGACATTGAATAAGTTTCTTGAGCAGCAGACGAGTTTCCTTGCGGCGGAGAAGGAGGGGAAGGCGGCTGAGAGACCTGAATTCCCGCTTCCCGTCAGCGTGGAAATCGATCGTGTGGGGAAAGGCGAGGAGGGGAGGACGAGTAGCTGCTTCAAGGTTGTTGATGGGCGGGTGGTTCTCAGCGAGGGGAGGCTTGGGGTTGCGGAGAGTACGGGGATTTTGAAGCCGAAGAAGGGGGAGAAGGTCGGACGTGGGTGTGGGTGTGGGTGGAAAAACTGGGCTTAGTTGGCTGCCGTTGAGGAGGAGGAAGAGATGGGGGGGGTTGTATAGTGTTTGAAGGTCTTGAGCATGGATGCTCGACCTCTTGTTTATTGCTTTTACCTTGTATCTTTAACATTTGTTCTGTCTTTTTATTGTTGTTTTTGCCATCAGCGTTTCCTCCTCTCTTCCTTTCCTAGCTCACGCTCGCTACTTTCCTTTGTCAGTTTAAAACGCATGGTCGATGGTACGCTCTCTAAGTTGTTGTTTAGTATTTGCATTGTTTTTTGTATTTGTTACTTAGTTATTGTTGTCAGGATAGTCGAGTGGAGGAGGGAATATGGAAGGGATAAGGAAATAGGTTCGGTAAATAGTTGGGCGATAGTAGGGCACGATGGTGCATACTATTAGTTATATGGTATGGACGTTCTTTACGGGGGGCGTTAATGTAATTGACGGGAATATTCTCAATCCCTGGCCTTTCTATCCTTTTGTCCTGGATTCCACTTAATGCAAAAAGTTGAAGCATGCGACCAGTCCAAAGGCCAAAAGCATCACGACGTCCTGGTGCGGAATAGTAAGCGAGCTGGAAGGCTCAAGCGAGCGAACCACGTCTCGAAAGCCTTTCCCGACCGATGATCTTGAAGGAAACAGAATCGCAAAGTCGCAACCACCAAAAACACATCCATCCCGCACTTCCCTCTCCCTCAAAGAAAGAGATGTGCCGAATCGTAGGTCCTACTGGGAATCGAACCCAGGTTGTCAGAATCAGAATCTGAAGTGCTACCGCTACACCATAGAACCCTACTTGTTCGTCAAACCCCAACGTTCACGCTATAAACCCACAACGCATTCTTTGTTGGCAAAATTGCGGGTCTGGAGTGGATAAACAACTTGGGAGGGACAAACATCAATTGGCTGGATGGCCGAGCGGTTAAGGCGCTAGACTCAAGACTTGTTCTTCTCTGTTTCCACAGGGTGTTTTCTAGTAGGGAAACCTGCGTGGGTTCGAGTCCCACTCCAGTCATCATTCTTTTGCATTTTGCCGGAACGCGTGCCAACGCCGTCTAGGAGGATTGTACGGAAGTGGATTTCTCGTGAGTCAATCGGGACTTTTCTAGAGGTCCGTGAGACGGTGGTGATCGAGGTTATTTGGACGTGATGTCATCTGGATTGGTAAGACTTATATGTTGTTCAGCTCGTGCAATATTTGAGTCGTAACTGTAATACAAGGTATCCTGTTTATTCTTTATAGAGAACAGATCTTTTTTGTACGTTGTTTTCATTTTTTTTTTTCAAAAAAAAATCAAAGGGTGTCGTGGACTCCAACTCGTAAGTCGGCTTGCGCTTGATATGCTTTGATAACGTAAGGTTCCTGTTTTGAGATCTCGTGGATGTGTCTTGTAGTAGTCTGAATATGCGTACTTGGTCTTCTGCTTCTTTTACATGGTTTAGCTTGTGCGACATCTCTATGTCCTGAAGTCTAGTAGAAGCCAGAAGAACCATGTTGCTCAAAATTCGTAAACTGGGCTTGGTCGAGTTCCGAATGGCTTCGGATGACTGTCTTGGTTTACCGTGAAGTACTTGTCCTCTTGATGAACTGTCGTGTGCGATGATGGTATTTTGTTACGCTCGTATGAGGAAGCTGGCATAGCCATTTTATCTCTCAAAGTTTGCATAAACTTATACTTTTCTTGTAAATAGTTCTAATTCTGTGAGGAGCGGTGATGCGCATTGTAAGTCAGCTTTGCAGCTGTATATCGTAGGTTATCTCAATGGAAATCGCTCGTGTCTCGTCACTGGAAGAGCTCCGTTTAGTGCTAATCATAGCAATAGCTATTGATACGTGTTCTTTTCCTCTGCTATTGTGAATAGTCTTGTGTTCATGGTTTGTCTACTGTAGTACTGGTATACCTGTCGGTTTTGTGATATCGGGCGACCAATCCCTTTGCATCCCCTTTGCTGTTAACTTTTAGTATTACAAAATTTCGTGCGTGATCAGCCTGCTCGCCATTCAATCCAACGAGTCAATCGTAAGGTGTTGACTAGTTCCTTTTATTCGATGAACCGGCAGTATACTCGTGCGGTGGGACAGAGCGACTTCTCTTTTGTATGGCAATTTACTTGACCATTCGTGACCGGGGATACGTAGCTGTGTCTGCAAGCAACTACTTCGTAATAAGAGTAACTAGAAGCCCCTATAGTATACAGGAGGTACGTAGGTGATGAATGAGTGTAGGATACGTACAAGAATCGAAATTCCAGCTCGGGGTATTGGTAATGAACGTAAACGGAATTGCTGCGATATTCTGTGAGGTGAAGACGTGAAGGGTTGGAGAGTATAATGCGCTATCTTGCTTGTGGTTGACGTATTTCGTTTGTCGACCTCCTTGCTCATTTGATGCATTGATAGTCAACGATGCATATGATTAGGTTTGCTACCATGTACTATTTTCAATCGATGTATCGTCGTATGTGGACTTGCTTAACAGCCTACTAGTAGTTTCATTCCCCGTTCGTAACTTGAAGCCAATGACTCATGGTATCACTCGTGCCGTGTCCTTCTTTGTTTATGTCTCGCAAATACTGACTAAACTTTTGCTGTGCTGCCGAAAGCGTGATCGGTTTCCTTGATACGTGTGCTGTAATTGTGAAATAGAGTTAACGTTTCTCGTTAAATGACTGGTTGCGTTCTTTTCTGAAGCGAGGTAAAATATTGTCTTTGAGTCTAGCACAATAAATGCTAATGAGCTCGTACACTTGATTGGGGACCACAAAATATATATGCAATATGTCGTATATCCTTAATTATTTTTCCTATTATTAACACGTGCACGTGTCTGCTCGAAAAGTAACTTCTATTCTTCAGTAGAGAGCGTGAAGAGATGTGAAAGCTCACTTTGTTTATGTGTACGTCCGGCGACATCATTTGACCTCTGCATAACGTCCGATTGGTGTATCCCGAAAGGTAACTCGTATTTTGGCGATTATCCTTGCACAATCATAGTACTATGAGTTCTATCTGAACTGTCTCATCCGTGAGATTATATGGCAGTAAGAACCGAGTCGCATACGTCACGATAGGTGTTTCCTTCTGTATTCCATGGTTCCGAGTCTAGAACCATGAGTGCAGTGCCAAATCATGTTGCTGGTTTCAGACATAAGTCTCTTTCTCCGTAGAAAGCAAGTCCGTTTCAATTGACCTTCGAATCATGAGGAAGTTTGTATGGCTGAGCTTTTCGAGCGTGACTTCCTCTACTGTCTTCGTGAAATGCTATCTTCTGTTGCGATGCCTGTTTAACTTGCTCTCGTAAGCAATTCTGCTTGAAGATGTACTTTTTAATCCTGCTGCCATCCCCGTATATATATTAAGTACATTAAGTACTTATTGCATAATGTCCTCAAGTCTCCCGTAGCGCGTGCTAGGTCTTCAAGCTTCATCTTTGCGTATCCTCAGTCTCCAGAGACGGCTATTAAATAGTCTGTTCATAGACAGCCCTAAGACCTTGCAATGGCAGGGTGTGGGATTCCGTACGAACTTAAGCTCATTGTGCCTTCATGAAAACTCTCAGCCACATGGTAAGTATTTCGTTTTCGATCTTGGATACTAGAAGCGAGTAATTCTTTGGAAGGGACGTACAATTCTGCTCTCATCATTGCATGTGCGTGCGAAACCGGCTCAAGTATCGTCTAGTCTTGTCTTTCGGTTTCATCTTCTCGTAGAGTATCATTGGTCGGTATGTTCTCGTACATGAATCATAAACCCATCAACTCACATATTCCCGCCATTGTCCTTCGATGTCACCCACGGTACCCGGCAGAAGGATACCTGTGAATTTGGAATGGTGTGACTCCTGTGTTCGCGTACATAGACAGTTCTACCTTCTGTAGCTAGCCCAGAAACCGTGCAAGTGCATGCTCCTTGAGAGAAATCCGCGCTTTCGATTTCTCAAAGTATGCTATTAGCTTTTCTAGCTCCTGAGAGTTCCGTTATTTTAGTATCACTCCTAGTAATCACCCATTCTGCAATACCAGTGCATGACGTTTGGAGCACCTTACTCCAAATTACATCATCCGCCTACCATAACATAGTACCCTTCATAGGAAGTGTAACACGTAAGGCAGCTTAATTGGTAAGCATTGGATGAACGAGCAATCAAGTGGAGCCCTTTTCAGTCGTATAGGCATTGATATGGAATTACTTTACTCCCATGTTCGTGAGCCGTTGAATGATATGGATTCAAACGACTTGCACCGTCCTTTCGTTCGTTCGGCAGTTGGGGGCAAAACTTGAATAGGGCACATTTATCTTTCATGCACGTTTCTGTTTCAGGTTTGTAATTTGTGAGCTTTCAAAGCTCTCATCGTACCACAGAGTCACAGGTGACTCGTATACTTTCGACCATATCGTAGTACCCAAGCTTGGTGAATCTCGTGTTTCGGACCATCCGCGTACAAGTATGGCATGTTTCCTTTGAGGGTACACAAGATGGTACTGTAAGTGCGGATACGAAATCCTTTTACAATTGTGACGCAACTTTCAACATTGTCAGCAACCGTTTTTAGCGTAAGAAGTTCCGCATTGCCATCAATGGAAATGCTACCATTATGTATACATGTCCTTGCCTACACGTTGAGATTCTCATCGTATACTGCTGTATAGACCACAGACTTTAAGTGCTACCAGAACTCATTGCGCAGTCTTCTCTGATCGGATTTCTCAAATCATCCGCATATTTACCCTCACGGACACGCTGGTAGGCCAGGATCCTAGGACACTGCGTGGCTGATACTCGACTCTGTAGCGCTTCTCGTATGCGTATCCTCAGTAAGTACTTATGCAGTATGATATACCAGGCCCTTCGTACAAGCTCGTTTTGGGAGGAAGATGATTGTATTACTCGTACTACTAGCCCTTCGATCCGTTCGGTTACGGTTGTCATTTCTCGTATTCCCGAATCAGCTACCTTAACGGCAGGGCTTTCCCCGTAAGGCAGCTTCTTGCGGGCTATGTTCTCGCTTGCAGAAGAACACTGGCAACTTGAATCACGTTTGGTCAATTGGCAGGGACGCTAGTGCATGATGTTAGATTGACTCGTGATATGATGACCAGGACAAAAATGAATTCTTCGTAGGCACCCTGGCTTCCTCTTTTTCAAGAGGAGTGTAATCTTCGTGTAGCCACCCCCTTTGGGAGATTTATGTTTCTCTTTCGATTACCCGTACTTCAATCAGTTTGAAAAGGATTGTCATTTCTCGTGGCCCTGCAGTGAGTCATCTCCCTTGTCATGAAGGCAGTAAATGTTCGTGTACCGGCTGCCTTGGGGAATTGTTAGGGAGAATAACGATCTCGACCGCAGCGCTTGATACTTGTTTGAACGACTCGCGTTTAGATCAAGACATCGACATTTCTGCAGAAGTTCGGGAGAAGATAAACGCTCGTGCTTGACTCAGGCTCCATCCTTTCTTGTTCATGAGTAGCTCATTTTCTTCTTGATCTTTGCTCTCTTCGTACAATCCTCCCCGAGTGGACAGGAGCATAAAGTACGTATCTTCAATACGTATCTTCCTGTGGTCTTCTCGTGACACCTGCTCTTGAAATAGTATGAATATCCATTCTCATGTTACAGCCTTCTACAACATTGAACATCGTGCTATTTCTCATATGATCATCTCATCCCCATGAAGTCTCGCCAATGTGAAAGTTGATTTCCGTCGTACCGAAAGTGCTGCAAACACCGAGTTCTTATCAAGTGCTCACTCGTAGGGTGGCTATGATGTCTGAAGGTTACGGTCTTCTAGTACGTACTTAATTAAATAAAGTTATACTTGTGATTTGATGATAAGATAAGGAATGCGATGAAGTCTCGTGTGGAGGGAGTTCTGCTTGAACGACTCTTATTTAGCCGCACACGGTTTTCGATGTCTAGTTGGTTTTCATCCAGTTTTGAGTAATAGCCTTCGTGGCCCACTTCCTGGCATTGGATTGTAATTTGCGTACGTCCTCACCGTGCACCATCCTGCTGACTGATGTTGTAGGGAAGAATAAGCTCACTGAGACACTCGTACTCTTCCGGTGGTAACCACATCGGTTGAAGATTACAGTTTGCTCGTACTAGTTCTTTGAGGGTTGGCTGGCTAGATGAAATGAGGAACACCGTGATGTTTCATCGCAAGCTCAGCAGCCTGAGTGCTTGATTGACTCTTACGTGAGTCGGCGTTCAGCCAGGTTTGAGTACTAGTTTTCGTGGCCCGTTTCCTGGCTGCATTGTTGTCTTCGTACAGCTTCCCCGTTGGCTGACATGTAGATGTTGTCATGTAGAGAAGAATAAGCTCTCTACCAATATACTTGTACGGCGGTCGAGTCTCTGAATGGTTGAGGGTTCCAGTTTGCTCGTATCTTTTGTTGCCACGATCAAGTGAGGAATGCAACCTGGTCTCGTGGGGAGCTCGGAAGTCCCTTTCGTGTCCCGTTTCCTGCGATCTTGCATATGTGAGTGTAATCGATTGATCCTCGTGTGTTGTTCCCGTTGTACTGAGTAATGTTGTAGAGAAGAATAAGCTTTCTGCTAAACCACTCGTACATTGGTGACCATATCAGTCAGAGGTAAGGGTTTGCTCGTACCCTTTTAAGGCGTTGATGATGAGGTGAAAAATACGGTGTGATCTCGTACCTTGGTAATTCTCTTCAAGCATTCAAGTTGTACAGTACTTCTCGTGGGCATTTCTCATCGAAGCGAGTGTAGTTCTCGTGTGCATTCTCTTTGGGTAGGACCGTAATCTTCGTGAGTCGCGTCTTTCCGAAACGTGGACCATGGAGTGATGACGCTATGGAGAAATACCAGCCACTTGAAGGGTGATTCAAGGGACGAAGGTCTTTCATACATACCTCTTCGTGCGCGCTTCCCTTCGATGAGACTGTAATTTTCGTACGTCTTCCCCATTGACTGCCAGTGGCTGATGTTGTAGAGGAGAACAAGATCTCTGCATGCTGAAGCACTCGTATGTCGTCGTCCATGTTCAAAAGTTACAGTTTGCACGTATCTCTTTGAGGGTTGGTAAGATGGGTTGAGGAATACCGTGCTGCCTCATCGAGAGTCTACTGTGCTTGATCGACCCATACGTGAGTCTATTCTCTTCCATAATATTGGCAATCCTGAGTAGTCTTCGTGGCGGCGTGCCCGTTTCCTGGCATTGGATTGTAATCTTCGTGCGCCTTGTCCGTATTTGGAGTGATGTTGCAGAGAAGAATGGACATGGACGTGAGGATGTGGCTGCAGGAGACGTACTTCGATACCTCTCAATCTCGTGACACCGTCTTCACCGGCCCGGCCGCATAGGGTTCACTGAGGAAGCAAGCCATGGGTGTGACTGCACTGTCACTGGCAGATTTGCGTGAAGTGCTAGTTCTGCCGGTAAAGTTATCATGGTGGAGGTGACCAACACGTTCGAGTGTCAGCCCTGCCTGTATTTGCTCGAACAGTTCTCTGCAGTGCGTGACGTCCTCGTGCAACAAGTCTTTGGTGTTAGCTGCTGCCAGGAAGACTGCTTGCATACAAACTCCGGCTCCATATCTGTTCTCGTATCTGGCCCAAAGTAAGCAAACCCATTCTCGTGTTTCCACGTTGTCCGAGTCCAAGGACCTATCAGTTCACGGTTCATCCCCGTGTGGCGTTGTGCATTGCACTGATTGAAAACAAGTAACGTGTTGTCAGTCCACGGTATTTGAAGCTTCGAGTTGTTCTTTCTAGCTGTGCACGCTCGTTCAGTGTAATGACTGCGGCTGACCTATAGGTTACGGCTTGCTCGTTTGTCTTTTGACTTCCGGCCTGGACATCCACTGAGGAAAAATAATGCGGTGTGGTCTCGTAAAATGTTCTGCTTGAACGGCGTACGGACGGCAACTCCTACTAGCTAGTACATCCTATTCGTGCTCTGTTTTCGTCGGTACGCGGTGATATGTCGATTTTGTGTCCGAATTTCGAATCTTGGATGTGCGTGTAATCTTCGTGAGTACACGTTTGCTCGTATCCGAGTCTTCCTGAGGGATGATCCGTGAGGAATACAGTGCCGGTGTGGCCTCGTGCACAGGTTTCTTTAAAACTCACCTCTTACGGACTCTTCGTAATCTATTCTCATCAAAGCTAGTTTTCTTCTCGTGCCCAGCCGGCTTTCTTGAATGTGATTATACTTTTCGTGATTTGTCCCCGCCATCATCATAGTATGCATGGGATACATTCATCGTATGACTGCTGCCCATAACTCCACTGACAAGCTTGCAAGTCTTAATCAAGTGCTCCCTCGTGCGTGCGTCGAAGGGTTCCGGCTATCAATTTACTCGTACTGCAGTGTACTTGATTCTTAAGTTACAAATCCGGTGTGATCTCGTGGGAGCTCTTTGTTCCAATCTGGAGGCTTGTGTACTCTTCGTGGCACCTTCCTTCATAACTATGTGGTACTCGTGTTTCTTTCTCCTTCAAGGTAGGAGTGTAAGCTTCGTGAATCGCCCCCGTCTGTGAATGAAGTTATGGAGAAGCATAAATTATAAACGACATGAAGGTTCCGAGAGGTGTTTTTCTTACCTCTTCGTGTGCGCTTCCCTTTGGATGCGAGTGCAATCCTCGTGAATCTTTTTCATTTTGGAAATGTTGTAGAGGAGAAGAAGCGTTCTGCTGATACACTCCGATCGTACATGAGTGCACTGTGGTGACAATGACAGTCAAAGGTTATGGTTTGCTCGTATCGTCTTGCGGGTTTGTATAAGTACGTAAGATGAGGTGGGACACCGTGTTGTTTTCTGGGAAGTTCTGCTTGAACGTCGACGTCCTCTTCGTGCTCGAACTTTTCGAACCTAGTACGATCTCGTGTCGGGTTTCCTGGGTATCGACTGTAATCTTCGTATGTTGTCCGCATCAGGTGAGATACATCGTGCCAATGGCCTGTGTAGTTCTGAGTCTTCTCAAGTGCCCACTCGTATGGATCCAAGGTTTCGGTTTGCTCGTATTTGATTCTTAGGATAGAAATGCGGTGTGATCTCGTAGGAAGCCTTCGATCCATGAGACGTACTTGCGAGCTCGTGTACCCTTCGTGCCAGTTCTTGCCAGTCGCGTTGAAGCTTAAGCAGTGTGGTGCTCGTGGGGAATTGTTTCCCTTGGTTGCATGGAGTGTATTCTTCGTGGATCGTCCCCGTTAGCTTGATGGATGATGTTAGGCCTAGGGTGAAGTCTAAACGACGTGAAGTCAGGGCTTTGACAATGAGGTGAGGAATATAGTGTGATCTCGTGCCGAGTTCTCTATCGTTGAGGCTTGCGCTTGTATACTCTCCGTACGGCGGTGGGAACTTTCTTCGAAGCGGTGTGGTACCATGGTGCTCGTGCCATTCTTTTCTTGGGTTGGAGTGTAAACTTCGTGTGTTGGTCCCAGCATGTGAGGTACATCGTGCCAATGGCCGTCTAGTTCTGAGCCTTCATCAACTGCTCCCTCGTGCATGCGTCGAAGGTATCGGTTTACTCGTACTTCATTCTCATGTTCGAAATCCGGTGTGATCTCGTGGGGAGTTCTCGCTTTTCGATTTTTAAGGCTTGTGTAATATTCGTGGCATCCCCTTGCCACACGCCCCGAAGCTTAAGCAGTGTGGTGCTCGTGTGGCTTTTCTTCGGTGGAGTGTATTCTTCGTGACTCATCCCCGTTGGTGGATGATGTTACGGTGAAGTCTAAACAATATGAAGTGTTCGTCAAAAGAGGCGAGGGTTTTTTATACCTCTTCGCGTGCGCTTTCCTTGGATGAGACTGTAATCTTCGTATACCCTCCCGATCCCGGAACGATGTTACAGAGAAGACCTCAAATCCGCTAAGCAGTTCCTCCAAATGGCGGGATAGAGGCGCCTTTTATACCTCTTCCAACCTTCCATTTCCACTTCCCCAACTCCGCTCAACCCCCCAACCTCAGCGGAAGAAGCAAGAAAAAACAAGGCCAGAAGCGAACTGCCGAAATGATACATACTTATGGTATAACAACTGCCATTTCACATGCAACTGCAACCAACCACAATGCACAAAAGAAACCTCAATAAATACATAAAAATCAATAAACCATACATGACCAACAAAAGAAAACCAATGCAATTCCACCCATCGACTCCTTTCCCTTCCTTCCTTCCTTTTCCGCCAACCATCCCATGCACCAATGCATCCACCGTCCAATCCTTCCACCACTTATCCATGGTATATGGTATTCCACCACCCTCCCGATCTATCCCAGCACCTCCACCCCTCCACCATCACCAGAAATACTCACCTCCCTCACACCAACCAAATATCTTACATTTTCGGCGTCCCCGGCGCCGACCCACTCCCCGACGAATTCGACAAACTAAACGGAGCCTACAAAGCACAAGCACAAAACGAATGAGCACGGATGTTGAAAGACCGGCTTAAATGGTGGGTTGAACGTAACAAAAAAAAAAGACAAAACCAAATAGTAGAAAACAAGGTAATATACAACGTGAAGTGTATGGTAAAGGGGGTGTAGTTTCACAGCCCATATAGAAACATGGTTTCTCTAGGGCCGAGAAAACGGGGTAGGAAGAGGAGGTGACTAAGTGGCACGAGAAGCATCGGGTTGAACAGAAGTAAGACTTACCAGGACTCGTTTCGCGTTGCATATCCTCCACGCCAACTTCTTTACATTGCCGTCGGCCTGGACGACGCCTGGGGCGAAGTCGACACCGAATCTAATCCACAGTTAGCACAAGTCTCATCCAATCCGAGGCGCGTAGCAACAAAGTTGTAACTGTCCTCTGTGCTTCATGTCCCTTTCCCCTTCCTCTGAAGGGGGAAACAAAAGGACAGCACTTCCGAGGCCAAATTCCCAGCTTCATCACTCCACTCCCCCACCACCACCAAAACGGAAGTAACTTACATTTCCTTCACCGCATAAACCACCCGTCCCGCAAACTTCTTCTCCCCCAACACGCCAAACTCCTCCTCCACCGTATCCGGCGCAACCTCCACATCCCCCTCAAAGCACGCCCGTACAAGCGGCAACAACGCCTCCGCCACCGCCCGCTCCTCCTCCTTCTCATCCCCCCTCATCACATGACACTCGCTCCAGCGATCAAAGCTGACCTCAAACGGCGGGCTAAGCGCCATGACATTATGTTTCCCGTCGTGGTGGTAGCGGAATTCATACACGCCTGCTTTCCAGAAGAGCTTGTCGCCAGAAAAGACGATTTCGCCGGTGACGATAGGCCCGTCTGGGGAGGAGGCAGGCACGTCGTGCGAGAGGATGCCGGATTCGAAGTCGTCTTCGTAGGAGCCTTTTGAGACTGCGGACCAGCGGCCGAGGGAGGCGATTTGCGAGACTTCGCGGGAGCGGTTGTCGGCGACGCGGTAGAGGCCGATCCAGTCTTTCTTGGAGTGGTTGACGGGGGCGGTCCATTGGATGCGGATGGGTTCGGCGTAGGCGACGGAGAGGAAGCGGGAGTCGGAGGCGGTGTCGTCGGTGGCTTTTTGGGTTGCGTTGAGGATGCGGAGGGAGTAGAGTTTTTGGTCGTAGTTCGCAAGGTCATCGGCCAGTTGAGTAATAGTCAATTTGGCGGGGTATTGCGAAATGAGGAAGCGCGTGTCTTGGATGACGCCGCGGACGCCGGCGGAGAAGCGCGGGAGCGCGGACTCGACGAATTCTTCGACAAAGTCGGTCGTTTCGGAGAGGATCTTGTCGATGCTGCCTTGGAATTGCTTGACTTGGGGAGGGACGACGCGCTTGATGTTTTTGACGATGCCGGCTTCTTGGCGGACTTGGTCGCCGTAGAGTTTCTCCATGTGGGGCTTTTCGACGAGGTGGAGGAAGAGGAGGACGGAGACGTGCGAGACTATGGCAAGGAGGAGCATGGCGGTCGAGCCAGTGATGAGGACGATGCCCCAGACGCCGGCAACGCCAAAGAGACGCTCGGGGTTGTTGACGTAGCGGTAGATGCCAGAGTAGGTGAGCTTGGAGTGCTTTTCGTAGAAAAAGTCGCCGTAGAACCAGCCGTATTCGCCGAGAGATTCGTAGATGGATGTGGCGGTCCAGCATTGGAGAGCAATGAGGAGAGCACCGACAGTGTGCTTCAAGAGCGTATAGTCCTTGGTCCAGTCCGTTGGGAGAGAGTACATCTTCCAGCCAGCAGCCACAAGTGATCCATAACACATAAACATGCTAATGTGAAAGAGGTTCTTCCACTGCGCCCAGGCAGCCTCACGGGTATCGCCGACCTTTAGGAAATGACGAATCCAGTATCTGTGCTTGCTCTGTGCTCTCAAAATGGCACCAATGCCAAAGCCGAAAAACAAGCGCCAAATGAGGGCATTGAATACAAACAAGCCCTGGATGAATCTGGTTGTTGGAGTGAGCAGAGTGAGAGCCGCAAGGTAGAATCCGAGCAAAAAGGTGACCAAGTGAATCGAGTAATGCAAATCCTTGCTGGCAAGAAGCGGGTGAGCCTCGTGCAAGTCCTCGGTGACGGCAATAGTCTGAGTAGGATTGCTCGAAGTCACGCTAGCAGTATCCAAATTGCTCAAGTTTTCCTCAACCGCCGGTGGCATCGACTTGCGCCTTGGAGCCGGTGGGTTATAAGTCTTGTCGATATCTGCGTCCTGTTAGATCCTAGGGTCCAAAGAGCAGGGGAAACGGAAAAACATGCGTGGATTCTCAACAATGGTGAGAAAGGCAAACTGCAAAGCATGGGCAATGAGAGAGGTAAAGAGCACGGTATAGCTCGCGACAATAAGAGAAAGACCCTGTTAAAAGAGTCAGAAAACCACGGATGAAGCCAAGTTGAGTAGGTGTCATCATCCTCACATAGTAACCAGCATAACCAACGGAATACATGGGATGCGGAGCCATCTCAAACACCCCGTCAAAGGTGAGATTCTGGTCAACCAAGAAAAAGAAATCTCCCCAATCTGCGCAGCGTTAGCATTCACCGAGACTTCCACGGTTCCAGAAAAGACAAACACCAGGCATAATCCTTGACGACTCTGTGAGCATCCAACTTGACCCAAAGGTTAAACACAATCAAGATCAATCCACCGGCCCAACGCGCCATCGTCAAAACCGAGCTTTCCCCAGCCGGCAAGCTGTAGCACGAGAATGCAAACAACGAGTAACTGACAAAGTCACACATGAGAATCAAATCCACCAGTCTGCGAAACACAAGCCAAGTATTAAACTCAATCGGAGCCTTGTCAAAATCATAATCCTCAGAGGTGACCTTTGCCGTGATTTCCTTCTTGACGAGGTTGTAGAGCGTAGGATTCTTTGCTTCGTCAAAGATGCCCGACTTTTGGGCCCACGTCACCAGCCGTCTCTTTTTTGACTGTATGTCCAATAGGTAACCTATCCCGACGTTGTAGGACAGGCGCCAGAACAAAAAGATGGCGCATAATGTAGGTACCCGTATCGACTGTGGCAGGTACCAAAAGAATAGGAAATGCGTCGCTATTATGCTCAGCACGATAATGTCGGACATGTTTTTGGGTTCTCCAGGATGAAGCAATGTCGACACCATGTCGTGGGTTGGAGGGACGACAAAGACTGCGGAATCAAGAGGTCAGCGCGATTCGACTCGGGGTTTCGGAAGAGAGCAGCATTCGAATCCTTACCTTGTCCATCTGGTGTCCTTCCCATCGTCTTTCTCTCCTTCTGCACCTCCTCCTCGTCCAATTGTGGAATCATCTCAATCTCATCCTGTATCGAGACACTGTGTTTCCTCGGCTTGAGCGTTGAGCCTGCCGGCTCACTCTTGAGCGTTGAAGCCATGTTGAATTGGTGGGGTTGGCTTCAAGCCAGATTGTCCACAACACCGAGTCTCGCACAGTCGTGAAGTTGTCCTTTCCCAACGGCGGTTCCCTTGTTTGGTGCGGAGGAAGAAGCGGAGACGGTGCGGAGTAAGGCTGTAGATTAAACAGACAGGCTAGATTGCGTGACGATAAATTCCGGTCGGCTCGTGGTGTACCGCAAAAGAGCAGAAAAAGAGTGAGTGTAGTGTTGTTGTGTTGGAGTTGTGAAGTTGAGGAGAGACGTGGAATGGGCCACGGAGCGGAGAGAGGGTGGGGAGAGGGATAATATGGGACGGAGAGAGAGAGCTAGAGCAAAGGAGGGAAGAGAGCGGCAAAGAAAGACAGAGAAATATTTCACCACCAAGGGTCAGATGGATCTCCCCACTGTCCCGCCTTGAGAAGTGCAAAGTTTCACAGAGTTTCCGCTTCGCGACAAGGGCGACTCACGTTGCACAGGCTTGGGAAGAGGTCAACACTTTGATTGAAGCATGTGGGCGAGACTCGATCTGATATGAAGACATTTTGACACCTTTGCATTATCAACACCGGGAATCTCCACTGCGGGTACAATGTATGGATTGTGATGCAGAACAAAGAAAGGCAACAATTCCCTTCCTCGTAAACGCGGTTCGGAGGTTTCAAAAACTGCATCTCGAAAACTCACAATCCCACCCGAAATCCAACGTGTCCTCACCAGCTCAACCGTCAGGAACATGTTTACTTTTTGTCGGATCTGCAGGTTCAAGCTCCCCTCGTGCACCCTCGCCCAGGTCACGCCGGCGGTTGTCCGGTTCACGGAAGCCAGCCGCTTGACAGTAACTAAAGCCCCACTTCGGGTTATCGCACCCGAGGCCGAAGCCGTCCAGAAGCTTCCCCGTCACGGCTTTGAGAAGTCTACCGAGTTTTGCCGGGACTTTCCTGTGTTTTTTTTGTTGAGATTCTCGTTGTTGTGCAGTTTTGAGTTTATCAATTCGCTCGATGGGCGATAAGGAAGCCCAGAGATCCATCGTGGACTGAGCCTTAGTGGGCGTCTAGATGGAAGCGAGGCACGGTGAATTCATAGACTTCATGATCAAACTTGGGGATGTTTTACAAAAGTGCCTTTGGGCATTCGGATAGCTACAGTATCTGTGGCAGTGTCTCTACTCAAATACCTATTCCTCAACAATGACCAAAATGATGCGATCCCTTCAACCTCTCAGGCACAACAGCCATGGCTGAACCTCCCCATCCCCTCCGACCCGCCCGCCGACGACACTCCTCCCTAAGCGACATCACGACCACCACCCACACCGACCTCGACCGTCTCCACGACCAAATCGCCTCCGTCCACCACCAAAACGAAACCCTAATCCTCCAAACCTGGGACTACCTCCTCTCGCCCTCCTCCCCCCCCCCCCTCCCCCCCCCCCTCTTCCCCCACCAACTCCACCCCGACTCCTACCACTTCTTCCTCTTCACCCGTCTCCACCTCATGGCCGAACGTGAACATGAGCGCCACCTCGCCCTCCTCCAAACTCCCTCCGAAGCCTCAAGCATCGACGACATCTTCACCTCACGGCATACAAACCCGACCACCGGTCTTCCCGAACCCCCCGCCGAACGTTCCGACCGGCTTGCCGAAGCAGCCCACCAGTTCGCCGCGGAAGCTAAGGCAAGACGAGATGGTGAGAATCGACGGCTTCTGGTGACGTGCGTTGGCGTGGGAGTCGGTGTTTGCCTTGCTGGGTGGTGGTGGCGACGACGATGAGGCTTGAGGGTAAGGCTGTCCCTTGCATCGCATCCATCTCGAGATGTTTTTACTTTACGACGTTGGTGTTTCTTTTCATTGTTTCTCGTCAACCAAAGAGGGGATGTAAATTTGCACTGAGCAAGGGACTGATGCAGGGTCCTCTACTTTATCACGGTCGCAACTTTGTTCTTCTTTTCTTCCGATCTCCCCTCCGCTCCGCATCCCAACAACTCTCACCCGTCAGCGCTTGAGGACTTTCACATGTCAACCCACCACCATCTACTAACCACATCGCGACAAGACCCCCACCATCTCTGGCGACGTCATTGCGAGCAAGTTCAGGCTCAACACCAACGGAACTTCCCGACGTGCCAGAAGTTGAAGCGAGATGCACACAGTGGGAAAGCTCGTCATGATGGGGCACGAAAACACCCAACAATGCAAATACCGGTGTGGAAGAGGTGCAGGAATGGGAATCAGGTATTCTTTGTGGCTGTGCAGTTGGGAAGGGACCGTTACGCCATTTTCTGCGGAAAAGAGTCTCCGACCCTGCTTTCCAGGGTCCAACGCCTCCAGAGCCTCATCAAACGCCGTCCTTCCCGTCTTCGCTTCTGTCATAAACGTCTTGGGAATACGATATCCGCTTGCCAGCTGCTCTCGTGGGTCGAAACAAGCCTCTGGAGAAGACCGAGCCTTTCGAATTCCACTTCTTAGCTTTTGTCATGTTGGCGCTTGGATGACTTGGTATGACGGCATGGCTACACTGTTGGTCGATGATTCCACGGTACATGTGTGTGGGAGAGGTATGTGCTTCGAAGGTACCTACGGGATACTCAGCTGTTCACGAGGTGCAGGGACTGATCAGATACAGGTTTCTACTCTCCCTTGCATCCACCACGCCATTGAGATGCACCACGCCATGGTTGATCCTGGACCCTGAGTTGAATAGCGGGGAAGGGTATATATATATCCTTGCTCGCTCTACCTTTTACCTCCATCAATACCAGATTAACCACATCTACTACTACTACCACCACTACCACTAGCACTACCACTTTACAACTACTACCACTCCACATCCACCACATCTACCATATCTACCACATCCACACATCCTCATCATGTCACAATACAACAACCCCAAATCCACCAACGCCGGCCCCCACTCCTCCAACCTCATGAACAAACTCGACCCCCGCGTCGACTCGGACCGTTCAAAGCAAACCACCACCACCACCTCCACCACAACCACAACCGGCCCCGCCAGCGGCGTCCAACAAGGACCAGGCTACACCCAACAAGGCCCAGGCTACACCTCCCACACCGCCGGCTACACCCAACAACCCAACACCGGCCACCACGGCGCCGGCCACCACCAACAACCCTACCCCGGAGGCTTCAACAACGGCACCGGCAACGCCGGCCCCCACTCCTCAAGCCTCATGAACAAGCTCGACCCGACCGTCGACTCTGACCTTGACGGTCGCGCTACGAGGCGCGGCGAGTTCGGCACCACTGCTGGCCGCAATGACGCTTACTCCGACCACAACGCATACTCGAGTAACACCATCGGTCCCGGCGGCCACCACAACACCCACGGTGCTGGGTTGACGTCGAGTAATGCTCACACGGCGGGACATATGGGGACGCAAACCGCCGATCCATACGGCGCGCAGAATTTAAATGAGAGTAGGAGTACCGGGCCGGCGAGACATACCGCGGGGCCGCATAAGAGTGATTTGATGAATAAGTTGGATCCGAGGGTTGATGCGGATCTTGGGCACAGTGTTGGGCCGACGGGGAGGACGGGGGGGTATTAGATTTCTCGCGAGGAGAGGAGGAAAGGAAAGGGGGGGATTAAGAGGGGGGGACGGTGGGGGTGGGTTGGGGAGGAGAAGGGGTTTCGGATGGGGATGTGGGAGTAGTAATGGGTAATTAATAGTAATGAATTGTTCTTCTTGATTACTTTTGGTTGTGTTTGGTTGCTTTTATCTTTGGTGGTTTTGTGCTGTGTAAATTGTGTTTGTTTTGAGGTTCTCCGAGGGCGGAGCTGCTACACCTTCCTCATTCTTTGTGGTAATTGGTATGTTGATGCCGGTATAAAATACCCTTCCGTCTTTCTTTCTTACCACACAAAGGGGAAGTCGTCTTCACAAGGTCGCTGCTGAGAAAATGGTACGTACTCACACACCAATGTCTCGAGGTTTGAGGCACGGAGAAAGAACTTGAAATACACCCAAACACTCACGTAAAACTTTCAGTACGAGACCAGACTCCACCACTATTCTTTGGTCACCCATACGCACTGTCGAGACGTACACGAGGAGGGAATACGTAGCAGGACGACCAGAAACTTACACGTCCGTACTTAGTTCATACGAGAATCTTCAAGAACATCATGAGGCCACGTCATAGCAAAGTATCAAAGACAAAAAAACCGCACGAGTCTTTTACAGGTGACCATTCCGGCAGTCTCAAGAGAGGAACACGTATCTGTTCACACGCCAATATCTCTACTGAGTTACGCAGAAAGAGGTACAGCTTTCCGAAAGTCTCACGAGGTGCGCGACGAGACACAACTGTTCCTTCGATCAGAATGAATACCATCGAGACAACAAATGAAGAAGGTATGGAATTACGTACCAGGAAGAAGAAAGACGTTCTCCTTGTGCACGAGAATATTCATCAACACTGCAGCAATCAAGAGAGTAAAAAAGACGTCCTAGCAAAAGAATAGAAGACAACCAACAATACGAGTTCCTTCAACAGGTAGCCAAGCATCTCCAAGCATATCTCACGAGAGTCTTCAACAACATCGACTAGTACGAAAGCACGAAATCATGTCCCAGCAAAGAAATGGAAGGAAACGCTACCGACACGAGTCCCTTACAGGTGACCACTGCATTCCAGCCATCTCGATCTCGAAACAGTGCTACGTAATTACGTACTCACACACCAACGTCCCGCGGTTCGAAACACGGAGAAAGAAGTACACTACAGCACATACGCAGAAACTATCGGTACTCGGTACGAGATCAAAGTCGGCAACTGCTCTTTCCTCACGAATACGCCATATTCGAGAAGTACACACTGGCAAGGAAGGAACTACGTATCCGGACGGAAGATAGTATCACGTACCAGACGGCCACACGCTCTGACTTATCACAAGAACCTTTATCAGCCACGCGTTTGAATTCTGCAGCTACTCATCCGACCGTTGCCACGTCGTAGCAAAGAAATGCCAAACAAAACATGCAAATTGTACGAGGCTTTTTACAGGTGGACATGCAAGGGGTCTGGGAAAGAGTACTTGCTACGTACTTATTCACACGCCAACGTATACCTCTCGCTTGAGCAAGAGTTACGCAGAAAGAAGTAGTACCACGATGGTACCAACCCAGCACTGTTAACCATAGCACAATTTATAAAGCACCTTTTTCCATAGCACCAAACAAGTTTTGCACCATTTAAGACGGCACTTCTATGGCCCACTTGAATTGTTTGTGCTATCATGCACTTATTACTGCCACCCTATGTATGTGGTGCCATAGCACTATTTACACGAAGGCACCGATAAAGGTTGAAACCTTAAAAAAGTAAAACATTTACTCTAAAAACTTCCCTTCACCAGGACTCGAACCTGCAATCCTTAAGATATCCAATTTGAAGACCAGTCCTCATGCTTGCCATTCGGCCAACCAGACTCAGTATATTTTTGTAGGTAAACAAACATACTGATACATGAAATTAACGGGCCCAAGCGTCGGCGGGGAAACATACTCAGAGAAAGATAACCTCGATCGAGCTCGATTTGATAAGTGAATGCCATAACAAAGTGCAAATTAGCACAGTTACTGGGAAATTGTGGAAATTTGCACAGTAACGGTAAATAATGCTTGTTTGACACCATAACTGGTAATTGGGGAAGGCATGACACAGCTTCTAATAATTAGTGCAAACGTAACACTGTCTTCGGAGAATGTGCCGGACTGTCACCATTATCAGTAAGTGGTGCATATTTGGCAACATTATCCAGAACCGGTTCCATTTGGCACCTTTCTTCTTGTAATTGCTAAACCTACACCAAATACAGGTGCTTGTGTCAAATATACACCTACTACAGATAACTGTGTCTTTTGCATAGTTTACAGATCCAGACCGTGCCAAATCGCCATTTCGCCGCCAAAGTTTGAACCACTGTGGTACACTTACCGGCCACAATCCCTAGTATACGAAGTACGAGACGAGACACAGCTCTCCCATCGTCATGCACGAATGCGCATCGAGACATCAAATATGCAAAGGAAGATGATGAAAAGAAATACGTACTACCAGACGACCATACGCCCGTACTCCTCACGAGAATCTTCTGAATCCTTCAACATTGATCACTGGCTGGAGAGAACGAAGCCACGTCATAGCAATGAAAAGCAAGACGAGCAGACAATACGAAGTCCCTTACACTGGCAAGTAAACAAGCAGCTACAAGTTACACTACGCTCTTCGATCAATCATATATCTCTCCACCGTGACTTTAGCTCAGAGTTACGTATACATGCACTTGCTCAAGCATTTACGAAGAAATTTGCGATGTACGAGACCGGACTCACTGCCAGCAGCTCTTCCGAGTCAGTCGTACGCTACATAGTGAGGCGTGTAGGAGTGCGTACGAGGATTGTCCTACGGCCCGGGAAGACAAACGTTCTCAATGTTCACGAGGATTTTCATCTCCATCGGCCAGCTCGGGGAGAGCACGAAACCATGGGATACTAAGTACCTCCTAACAACGAAACGGAGAACAGACCGAAGACACGAGTTGCTTACAGGTGAATATGCCAGCGGTCTCGAAGAATGTTACGTATTTACTCACCCACGTAAATTATCTCTCGGCGTTTCCAACACGGAGAAAGAAGGGCACTGTCAAAGCACTTCACCGCACGAAATACAAGTCCTCAACACCCCTCCGTTAGTCCCGGGGAACTCGTACGAGACCGGACTCAATACAGCGGCTCATATGATGTCGGGGTTGTACGAGACCAGACTCGACAACTGTTCTTTCAGCACGAATGCGCATCGAGACATCGGAAGAAGATGGTTTGGAGATACGTGCCAGGAAGACAGACTGCAGACCATGAAGTCCTTGCGCACGAGAATCTTCATCAACACCGCATCGATAAGGAGAGTACAAAACACGTCCTACTAGTAGCAAAGAAATGGAAGGCAACCATACAACACGAGTGCATTGAAGCCCTCAGTATACGTACTTAACTTGTTCCTCACACACCTATTCTCCTGCTTGGGCTAAGCAGGAACAAATATACTCATTCTAATCCTTCAAACGACTCGACGGTACGAAGAGGAGACTCAGCAACTCTTCGTTTGTATGTAGACACAGCCCAATATGTCTATTCCTTACGATGTACGAGACACGTAGACCCAACACCCCTTCGCTGGTCAGTCATTAGACGACTCGGGAGACGATACCACGTAGCAGGACGACTGTACTAATACCTATTCTATTCATTTCACGAGAATCTTGATCAATGACAACCACGAGAGCACGAGCACGAGCACGAAACCGGCCATGTCTTACAAGTAGCAGCAAAGAAATGGCAAACGTACAGCACGAGTCGACTCCTTTACAGGTGAATACACCAGCGGCCACGAATGAGTGACATGTAGCTACTCACACACCATAATGTCGCCGGGTCTTTTCAAATTGAGTCACAGTGAAAAAGGTACCTTACCGCAATCCTGACAAAGTACGAGGCCTGCGAGACCCAGCTCTTCCTTCGTCATGAATTCGTCACGAATGCGCATCGAGACATCAAAGGGAGAGGGTAGTAGAGAAATGCGTATACTACCAGGAAGACAAACCTTTTCCATTTTCACGAGAATCACTATCAACATCAACAGGAGAGCACGAAGCCACGTCATAGCAAAGAATCAAAGACAAATAAGCAACACGAGTCTTTTACAGGTGAACATGGAAGGGGTATCGAAACGTTCGTGCTACGTATTTAACCACCCACCAATCTCTCGTTACAAGTTGCGCAAGAGTAAGTACGCAGAAAGAGGTGCCTTAACACTATCTTTACAATTTACGAGACTAGACCCAACACCCCTCCTTTCAGCTTTGATCCCGAACGCAATGCCACGAGACGGGAATCCGCCCAGTGGCTCTTGCAAAGGTCACAGTGATACGAGACGAGACCCAGCTCCTCCTTCGTCGAGCTCACGAATGCGCAACGAGAAATCAAAGGAAGTTGGTTTAGAGACACGTACCAGACGACCATATGCTCGTAGTTCACACGACAATCTTCATCAATATCATCAGGGATGGCACGAAATCATGTCCTAGGCAAAGAAATAGCAAACATACAGCACGAGTCCCTTCAAGTTGCAGGCGAAGAAGCCTAAGCCTGTTGCCCCACGCCCTTCGGTCCGAGGCAGAACGAGTCTTTTACAGGTTAACATGCAAGGGGTATCGAAACGTTCGTGCTACGTATTCACCCACACACCAATCTCTCGTTACAAGTTGCGCAAGAGTAAGTGCGCATGGCAAAGAGGTACCTTGCCGAAATGCTTACAAATTACGAGATCTTGAGACTAGACTCAACACTTCTCCTTTGGTCCCGAACGCACTGGTACGAGACTGGACTCAACCCAGCGGCTCTTGCAAAGGTCACAGTGATACGAGACGAGACTCAGCTCTTCCTTCGTCAAGCTCACGAATGCGCAACGAGACATCAAAGGAGGATGGTTTAGAGACACGTACCAGTCGACCATACGCCCGTACTTCACACGACAATCTTCATCAGCATCATCAGGGATGGAAAGAAACCATGTCCCATTAGCAGCAAAGAAATAGCAAACATACAGCACGAGTTCCTTCAAGTTGCAGGTGAAGAAGCCGTAGCCTATTGCCCCTACGCCCTTCCATCCTACATACATGTCTCAATTTCCGTTCCTTACACCAAAGCTGTCAACAAAACCGTACCATGTACTCTCAACAGTCACCATCTCAAAGAAGAGATTTTCGGGGAGTTGTCACGGAGCAAGATAGTACCTACCCCGACAGGTACGACTCACGAGACCAGACTCAACAACATTTTATCTTCCTTCATCACAAATAGTACGCATCGCGATATCGAAACATTCACAAGGATCGATAGTACTACGCCCCAGGACGACCATCCGCCCCACCGCGTACTTCTCACGAGCATCGTTATCATCGACCATGAGAGAAGTACTAGTAGTAGCACGAAACTATGTCCTAGCAACGAAATCGAAGACATCAACAGCCAACACGAGTCTTTTACAGGTGAAGAAGCCTGCGCTAGTTTCCCTTACGCCCTTCTATCCTTCATCTCTCTACAGGAAGTAAATTTCCTTCTTCATCTACAACGACATGGTAAAGGAAATCGGCCTACGTTTTCACAAATCACCCTCTCAGAGAAGAGAAGCTCCGGCAAAATGGTACGGAGCAGGAACAAAATCTTCTCAAAGATGTTAACAGGTGCACCGGTGGGATATACGAGATCATCAAACACAACAACTCTTTCGTTTCTCTCGTACTTTGTACACACGAAACAGACTCCCAGGAAGAAACCACGTCCATATTTTATAGGGGTATACGGTAGCATCTTTATCAACTCTAGAGAAACAAACCACGAGTTGGTACGTCCTAGGAAAGAAATGAATGAAAATACTACCAACACAATTCCCCTCACAGTCGGACAAGCCTTTCAAGTTATAAGAGATATACTTACGAGACCGCCAAATGTCACAACTCTTTCTTCCGAGTCCCTCTCATCCACACAAAGGAACAATTCCACGTAGCAGGAAGCCGTATTTCTCATAAGCATCTTTATCAACCTCGAGAAAACGAAACCAGCGATGGGATACTAAAGTTCTGAGTACGGAATTCGGAATAACACATACTCACCAATCACCATCTCAAGGAAAAGGATTCATTTATGACGAAATGTCACGGAGCAAGAAACAAAAATACGCGAACCGGTACGATATACGAGACCGGACTCAATATGACTCTTCATTTCTCTCGTACACAGGCGAACGAGAATCTCACATACGTAGCAGGAAGAAGCCACGTCTGTACTATTTCTCATGAGTATGATATTCTCATCAACGTCGAGAGAACGAAACACGAGTTACACTAGGTCCTAGCAAAGAAGTGGACAAAAGCACTAACGACACGCGAGAGTCCTCAGTCCCGTACTATCGAACACGATCACAATGATCCTTCTATCCTATATCTCTCCATGCACCAGGGGTACCTTTCGTTCTTCACAACTTGAAGATACTCAGCCGTGTGACGCCAGCTGATCAGGAAGGTGGTACGTCCTCACCAATCATCCTCTCAAAGAAGACAATTTACTGCCAGATTGAAGTACGGAGCAAGAAACCAACCTACACGAACGAGTGCAATATACGAGACCGAACGCAACAACTCTTTCACTTTCTCTCGTACACACAGCAAACGAGAATCCCACGTAGCAGGAAGCCGTACTACTATTCACGGGATTTTTATCAACCTCCTAAGTCCTGAACGAGACCATGGGATACCACGGTTCTGAGTACGAATTGACAACACTGACAACATACGAGCTCATTACAATCGACCAAGCCTTTCAAGTTATCCTCAAGCTCTTTTATCCTACATCTCTCCATGATCAAGGGGTCCATTTTGTTCTACGCAAGACAGCCGCCCAAGAAAGTGGTAGCACGTACTTACTCACCAACTATGATCTCTAGCTTTCCGCACGCAGCATGGAGATGCGGAAATGATCTATTGGAGTACTTCTCACGTTCATACAAGAAAAGACCCAGTAGTGCAATTAAGCAAGTTCTTCGTGCATCACAAAAGATCGGTTTCACTCGGATATGGCATACAAGAAGTCGAACAAAGCCACACTTTCATCCGAAAAACTATGTGAGACCTAGCACCGCACGCAAGAGCTATCACGGACAGCAATACTGCTTCAAGCTGCTACTACTATGCGAGTCTCGCATTCTGCTGATGCAGTACAGTGAAGTCTAAGTTGATCGAACGCTTGCGCTCGCATGATGGCCCATCAAAGGAAGGTGGACTTTACAATGAGGAACTCACAACTACCCCCAGGAGATCCACACGAAGAACACCAACCCGTTCAACTGCATGTCTTTCCCGCTATTCCCACAGAAGAAGAGTTCCTCTTTGACGATCAGCATGAGAAGAAACTTATTCACGTACTTAGTATTCACTACCCATCTACACCAACATGACACACGCATCAAGATATTTCTCGTCATACTTTCAAGCAGTACGTATGGCATACGAGACATGCCACAGACTCAGTGGTTATATAAACTTGCTCGTAAGCGACTTCAAATGGAAGAATTACAATGCATCATTAGCGGAAGTACCCCTTATGCCTTATACACAAGAAGGTTTTGAAAACCATGAAAGTACATATAGAACCAATGGCAGCTTCGGTTCTAAGCATGCAACACAGATGGTGCGATCGTACGAGTCTCTCATAGTCAAACAAGTTCAGCTGATCGATCAGGTTGATTCTATTCAGATCTTGTTTGAATCATAAAGAAGGAAGTTCATACACTTACTTGAATCCTTAATACGAGGCGGGACTCGGTATCTCACTTACCTTTCACGAGTTAGTACAACATAAATAGTGATAACGTATCGCCAAACGTTCAATGCTCACGAGAAAATACTCGACAATCATGCTACTTACGTATAGTACTAGTACATCATCCCAATGAAGACATCGAAGAACTGAACAGTACGGGGATGAAAATCTGTCCATGCTCAACGAGGTTGAAGGGAACGCTCACGGTTTCGTGGTTCTCAGAGTGAAAGTTTACGAACAATGGTAAAGGCATAGGATACCTCACGTCCCAGAGAAAGCCAGCAGCAAAGAAGTTGGTAGTAGCATTGAGATGTCGAATGCGCTCAGACTGGCTCGTACGATCCTGCCGACCTTCGCAGTCGCGGCTCTAAACGATCATCGTCTCTGCTCAGCATTGTAGACATTCATGCTCCTCCTCCCGATCCCGATAAGGAGGGTGACGACGAGCTCCACACGAACATTGCAACCGTTAGATACTTCTTCACCATAGACAAGAAGAAACCCAGGAAGGCGAGGACTGTCTTCAAGCTAAACCCTCTTCTACATCCACAGGTGGACAATGTTGTCATACCAGAGTCACAGTTGTTCGCCCTGGTAGAATACAAGGATGTAGAGGATGATGGATCATTTGTCAACATCACTGGGAACGGCCGCCTAGGAATTATCGACGAGAGGGCCTGGGGTGGCGATGAATTCGCACTCATGGGCTACGTGATCGACAGAGGCAACAAGGTTCTAGTCAGCGACAAATCGCCCGTTTTTGGAAATGGCAAGTTTGACCGGTCCATTTATTACAAGGAAGAAGAGTAAACATTTCTACAAAGATACATGCATTTGGGACATTGATTTCTTTCTCATAGTTGCTTAAATAGTTACAAAATACATTGAACAGTTAACGTTGTTGAATGTGAGTTACATTCGAATTCTCGCGAAAGTCACGTTCATGGAAAAGGCGCGCGTCGGTGATGTAAGTTACCACCAACTTCAGTGGGAAATGGCATTTGACATTGGTCGCAAAGTAACTGGCGTCGTTTCCCAAGTGGCACTTTAGCGGAGATGTGACTAACTTGCGCAAGTACTGTAACTAGCAGCGCATGCATTGATTCTCTGTAAGTTCCACGGAGTTCCGTGGAATGTCACAGACTTACACATTTGGCGATCGCCAAGCCGCCACTTACCATTTTTGTTGGGGTAAGACACATGATCTCAAAAACCAATGCGGCGTAGGGACGAGAAGTTTCGCCAAATCACGGCAGTGACAAAAACTACACGCCAAATTGCAGAAACGCGCATGGAAGAAGGTACAATTATTTCCTGGGAAGTCTTGATTTACGAGATCAGACTCAGGAACTCGTCGGTTGTCACGATCGCATGCACAAGATCAGATTCAACACAGAGGAGAATTTAACGAAGGTACGAGACCAGATCCATCTACTGCTCGTTTGTTACGAACGTATGCAAGCGGATCATCGAATGAGTACATCAAGACAACGTACTAAGTAGATTGATTATACGTTCTCACTTCTCAGCATGATATTCATCAACCACGAGAGTGTTTCCTACGAGCCCACCAGTTATCACGGTTCTGAGGAAAGAAAGACAAGGATGCGCCACGACTCCCTTACAGTTTGATAATTTGACCTAACGAGGCTGAAACTACTTAAGTACTCACTAGGTCATGGTAGAAAATGACATTCACGAACTATCACATTCTCCGTAGGAGTACTTGATCGATCGGGTGCCGCACGTCCTAGAGATACTATTAACCTTGAGACATTACAAAATAATTATTCTAATTTTTTTTTTTTTTATATTTTCATTTTTTTTTAACCTAGTATCGTTACGGAAGAGGACCCTGGCACTCGGAGGTCGAAATGTGCTCGTACCTCTCTACAAGCTCTTTATAAAGTTAGATCCAGCAGCTAGCTCCTCTCAAACTTAATTGGCATGATATGAAAAGATAACACTCACGGAAACAAAACAAGAATACTATCCCATGTACTAAGTACTTAATACGAGTATACTGGGCCGTCGAGTATAAAAGGCCCCCTCCCACCCTTTGGAAGAGCGGTCAAGCGGTTTTGTATTCTTCTCCAATGTCCATAACATCATTAAGCAACGGGGATAACTCGTGAAGAGTACAAGTCATCTCCAAGAGGTACACGAAGACTGCACGTGCACAAGAGTCAAAAGAGAATATCCTACCAGACCTCGAGCCTCCCCACGAGACTGGTCCGCATTCCTTACTTTATCATAAAGGTCCTAAAGAACTAGAACATACCGTGCCTTCAGCCATGGTCACTACCAAACGAGTCAGCAGTCAAGAACGACCCGTACTTGCAGAAGATGTTGGAACAGTGTACGTTTCGTATTACCATCCAGAACAAAGTACGGGGATGAACCGAGAAATGCTTCAACCAAGAATCAGGCGGAGACACGAGAATGCGTACTCATTCTCAGGCCTCAGACCAATTCTACGAGAAAAGTGCGAAGCGGAGTTTGTGCGCACACAGTGTTCCTTACACGAGAAATTCCCACGAGACAACATCGCATCTACATCTACCTCATCATCAATAACCCCAAGAGAGAGAAGACGAACAAAGTAAGTACGTGCAGCCGTAGGCCTAGGCCATACTTGAAAGCAGTTATGAGCAAATATTTTTAACGATTTGCCAGGAGAAGTCACGGGGATGAACCAAGAAAATAGACACTGACAGCATTAATATTGGACACGGTCGGCGCATGCGGATGCCAGCGCATATTCATACTCTAAGATGCCGAACGAGATAGTTGTACATGTCAAGAAAACTGGCATTGGACGATAACACGCATTCCATGCTCCTGAAGACGCTCGAGCAGAAGTTTGCAAGCTCTACGCAGATCCACAGCCGCACTCAGGCTACGCATACCATGGCACGAGCATACCGTAACGTAAGCACCTAGAACGAGCAGCATTACGAGAGTACTCCAATGAGAGATATCAACGTCTCCTAAATCCTCCAGCCATATCTCATAACAATTCTTCTCCACAGCATCTCTGCGAGTCAATGTCTAGCAAAGCGGATACACGAGAATCACATTCAAGTTGCCTTCGAGGGAGATGGCTCAGCGCCTCGATAACTCAGGCTGGCCACAGCACACCGGGATTAGGATCACATGACGAGGTTGTGTATTCTTTATTCCAACGTTCAGCGTACGAGTAACACAGCCGAACATCAGTTTGTTTGTTTGTATTGGGAGGCTTTACCCAGAAGCGTATATGCACCTTGTTGAACTATATGCACCTTGTTGAACGAGATTGTTCTTCTTCAATTTCGAAAGATCTTAGAAGAAGAACTGGAAGGCACAAGATCTACGAAGAACACATGTATACACAGAAATTAACACCCCCAGGATTCCGAAAAAGAGGAATCAAATCGCTTACGAGAATAACACCGTATTCCTTACTATTAAGAAGTACGGAAGACTAAGCGAAGATCGATATTGAGGTAATAACCCCGATATGCGCTCTACCACAAGTACCTACTTAAGTACCTCCAAGCGAGATTCAGCACTGAGCTTGTTTATCTGTCCTTCTCTGACCATATATAAAGTAAATAGTATCCTCTCAGAGAAAGTGGGCACACGAAGATCTCATCGTCTTTGACATTGATCGAGTTGAGCTCGGAGATTCTTACGAATGTCGTATTGCTGCGGCAATCAAAGCACGAGTACTAGTAGTACGAATATCAACCTCGCAGAATGAGTCTGTTCTTTTCCAGAACATTTCTCGACGTCGATCGAAGGAGAAAAATGATATCATGTGGATTCACGAAGGGCACATCTTTCAAAGAGAGGGCTCAGGCTCACAAAGATTACATCCTTGTCCTGCTCGTATCACGAATAAGCAAGATCGAAGAGCCTTGTCAACGAGTTTAGTCTTATCTACTGCAATTTTCTAGAGGGAGTGATCGTGAGTGTCGGTCTACCAATATGACACTGGCACTCCTTTCCGAAGACTAGAGAACTGAGGCCCAAGAAACTACACACTCGCACTAGCTGATAGCTGGACGAGTGATCGAGGCGTCAATCAATGAATCAAAATTTCGAAACGAAATCGTTCTTCGCTGCAAACTTTACCTCAGAAGCGTTCACGAACATGACACTGCACCTCATACGAGCTCGCGAGAGAGGAATTTGACTCGGTACCGAAAATCACATCGAGAGGACGCCCTGAGCATTACACGACTAATTAAACACCATCAACCTTGCGGAACGTTAGCGAGCTTGTTCTTAAGTTCTCCATAATATCTTCCGAATTCGGATCGAAGGATTCGCAATATCGATCCCGTTTAACGGATTCACAAAGCTCACACCGCCTCGGAATTGTAGAGACATATGAGCCGATAGGACGACTCACG
The DNA here is from genome assembly GCA_003788565.2 of Ascobolus immersus RN42. Lineage (NCBI taxonomy): Eukaryota > Fungi > Ascomycota > Pezizomycetes > Pezizales > Ascobolaceae > Ascobolus > Ascobolus immersus. Next base: position 128,560 of record ML119733.1, on the reverse strand, counting down.
AATCTGAAAATAATCACGATGCATTAGCCTCGCATTTCGATGCCTCTATCATGAGTACAGGATCAAGAAGTACAAGCGTACCTCTTTTCCAAATAGCAACCTTACAGTCTGTATGAGGATTAGAAGGAGTCTTTGACGAACAGTGGGTCCGGGTTCAATCATGGTACGAGAGCTGAGCACACTTCTATCAGAATTCTCAAATTCAACACGTTGACCTGTTGTCTTGTAAGTTGAGTTGGGAACCTAGTACGCATTCCCTGTTTGGTGCACACATTGAAGGGACCTTTTGTACGAAGAGAATATAACAGTGTGCACATACTTATGATGGGACCAGGTACTCATTGCATAAGGTGAGGCGGACACGAGAAGAGCTCTTGGCTCAAGAATCGTACGAAGTTAGTGCACTTCTGAAAGCAGATCACACAGAACCCTGAGGTGAATTACGTATGTACGAAGAGAACATCCGCCTGAAAGACCCGCTTACGAGCAAATATGTAGCAAATCCAATGGTAGTCAAATATCGACCTTCTCCGCAATATGATCATCACAGCACGAAGTTAGGCTACGGAGAGCCTGAGCACAGTCGCCATCATGCAAACACTTCCACAAAGAGGGAGCTTCACGAGCAAAGCAAAGCAACACCAATTTCAGTTCAAGAGCATTTGCTTCTCCCGAAAAAGCATGTACATGACGAGCTGTCAAGGTACTTAGCAGTTCGAATTATACTAAGACATAGGGGGATGATCAGACAAATATTGCAATTAGAAAAGGCTCGGCTAGGTACGAGACCCAGCACTGCACTGCGAACCAGTGCAAATCCGGATATCATCCATTCAAATTTGGCCACTGGCAATCCTCACGCATCGGGCTTTCCTTCGAGGCAAATCAGAGGGAAGGATGTTATGGAGAGAGCATATGTAGAGTCGTTCACGAGTAGGGAAATAAATTGAATGTCTTTGAGGAGGCCTCGAGGATCTGCACGAGTTTTCGATGCAGTATGAGTTGGAGCGAACTGGAATGTACGAGGGTGATGCAAGATCAAAGGAATTTCAAGCAGAATGAAGCACGATAGTAAACACGGACGTCGGAGAAGGCAGCATCTAATGACGAGATCACGAGAGAAAGAAACTGGAACGAAGACCTCGCGTATAGGATTGGCAACATATCAGTAAGTAAAGAAGTTCTTGCGCGGGCATGATCTGAGAAACGTAGTGTACTTTGAGAAGACAGAATTATGGACGAGACCTACAAATGACGTTTTCACCGGCGACCCTAGCACGATGAGAAGGCGGTCCTGATAATAAGATACATTACGCAACGAGTACTACTTCAGGGACAGATCTTGGGATCTCTAACGAAGATTAGAGTTCTTCAACGAGAATGCTTACCAACCAGACAACTAATTCATACTGGGACTTCAAATGCTACGGCACGGCTACATTGTCTTTCTTGGCAAGAAGATTTTACGGGGATGAGTTCATTTGAGATGGAAGAACCCTCTGACAGCATGAGAGCTGGATACGAGATCTCGAGAAGCTTTTTATCGATAGCCGAGGGGATGAGAAGGTGTGTTGAATCAAGGGTCCGATACGAATTCAGAGCTCCAGAAGGCAGAATTAGAAGTAAAAATCTACGAAGAGTCCCCTTCAGTTCCTTACGAGTCACTAGAGCGGACTGTACCGAGAAACGACATCAGAGTAAAAGGGGTACGAGATCCGTTCATTTTTTCGACTCACTTGTCAATAGTTTCCTCACGCTGAAAACTTCATCTCATGAGCTCATATTACGAGGAGAAGCTATCCGCTCAATTGAAGCCTCTGTTACGCATAGTACAATTAAAAAGATCGCTCTCCGAGTTGTTCATGCCGCTGCGTATCTACTATCCACGAAGAGCTTACATGAATGACTCGAAGGTATACGGGTCATCTGACGAGAATGGAAAGAACAAAACGGTCCAAGTGGCACAACACGATTATCATCTGATGTACCAGTATCATAGAAATCATTCGTACTTACGCATGAGAAGCTGACAAGCAAACGATAGATCAGACAGCTTGGAACGAGTCCAAGAATCGTGCTCTTTTACAATTAACCCTAGACTACACTGGCATCAAAGACGTTTCACGGGGATGATCTGAGAAGCACCTCGAGAAGAGTTCAGCTCAGTGACCACGGCTTTCGAACTCAACACGATGGGAATATATTGCGTATCCAAGTAAGTGATCGCTTCGGCAATCATCTTGGTGTGAAGACGGTTGCTGTTCGAACGTATCTTGCAATCTTGCCACGCTTTATATTTAAGAGCTAGGATTCTCGCTCAAAGTCCATTAATCTGGTAATATACAGCCTGAGAAACTACTTCCTCGTTACTTCAGCACCTCTCACCATTTTAGTTATCGTCCAGCACTGGCATTTATCGCATACCGGGGAAAGCCATTGCTCTGACAACTTGCTTCTCGGACGAGTAAAAAGGAACTGCTCAGTTACTGGCAGCCCACTGTGACATTAATGAGAAGTCTGAAGCACTACAACCGACAATACATCGGGATGATCTTGAGAAAAGTGCTTCGAGGATGAGGTACGAGAGGCCTTCAACGTCGATGTGCCCGATGACAACAAGCATTTACTTCGGACACGAGACTCAACCACACATGGATCATATGCTCCCATGACAAAATATCTCCACCGAAGGTCAAATACATCATCACCAAAAAACTGTTCACTTTCACATGGGTACAAGACCCGTTAGCACACAACAATTGAGCTTCTACGGCCGGTGTCACTAAGTAGAAAAACATAGCCGGCGCCTCATATTTTCGGGAACTTGCTTAAGACACTCGCCAATGCAAGCATTTGCGGGGTGGTGATGTCAAGATGATGGTGCAGTCATATATCCACGTTCTTGAACTGTGTGCAATTGCTCCTTCTAGACTTCCTGTTGACTGACGATGATTAGTGATGGAAAACACGAAAAACTGGAGAAAGATCACACCGACATCTCAGAATGGCAGTTCAAGACAAAAGACTTTTGACGTCAGATGGGCACAAATGTACAAGACAGGAGAACACAAGTAGCAACATGAAGAACAGAGGAATTGAATCATAAAGATCATCGATTGATATTTGCTCTACATAAAGAACTATTGAGGAAGAGGAAATGTTTCTCGCCATTCATACACGCTGAGACCACAACAGGTCTCGCATGCTTGGTAATAGGAAAGAGTTTAATATCGGCACGATAAAGATATAATCCTTCAGACACGCAGAGATAGAAAGCTCTGGAGCTGTACACACATATGCCTTGAACATGGAGGGGAAGGGTATCACAAGCGAAAACAACAGCAGACCAGCAGAAAATCACAAGGAGAGGGAAGGGAAAGGAGGATGCATGTTTGTCCATAGATTGCATTTCTATCGAAACGAAGAGGGTCCAACATGACAGGCTACGAACCGAATCAAGCAAGCCATGCCGTTCCCATCTTCGCCAGTCCCAAGCACAAAGACAAGGGACCGGACTGGAGCTCGAAGACTCCAGATTCACAGCACCGCCGGGCTCGGAGACCCGTTAAAGGCGAGGCACGAGGACCTCAAGCCTAAGCAGCACACCAGAGCGCAGAGACTCTGGGATCCTCCAACCCAAACAGTATCGAAGAAGCGACGGAATCGAATCGAAGAGACCTTTAATCCACAGTTAGCTTTTGTCCCGAGCAAACGATCAAACAGCAAAGTGAATAGTTCGATAAACAGATCAGAACTCAATGAATTGTGTAAGCATAGTTGAGATCGGGGTCTTAAGCCGTCCCCCTCCGCTGTGAAGCTTCGGGAATCATAAACACGGACCATTGAAAAAGTCATCATGTTGTATCGCCCTTTCGGGTATTCAACGAGGGAAAGAGATGTGAGCTTACCATTTGAGTTGGGGGGCCGCCAGCGCAGTCGTGGAGCGCTGACGGTTGTGTCGAGATGTCGTGCGGGTTTGTCAAACGTTGCGATGTTTTGGTTGAGTTGAGAATGCAGGAATTTTAAGGTGCTTCTGCTGCCAAGCCGCCAACACCTTCCTAGGGTTCAGGGTGGTTGTGTAACATTCAGCCGCGCTAAGCTGCAATCGGTGCGGCGATGATAGCAACTCGAATTTGTAATCCTGCGATGAGTCCGCCATCACGGCGAGATAACTGGACATGTTCTTCCACTGTTCCCACATTGTTCTGCTTCCATATTTCACCATCTGCAAAGACCTGGAGTCTTGCAAATTCTTAGACGTTCCCTGACGAAGTTCAAGCACACGAGCAGTTTCGATAAACAAAAGCAACAAGATCAACACCCCACCAAACGGCAAGACTCACAACTCCGGCCCCACCTCCGCACCTCCAACTTTCACAACACCGCCATCACCATGCCCTCAATCGAAGAAACCAGCGACCTCATCGCCCCCCCTCCCGAACACTGTCCCGGACCCGAAGGCGAGCAAGCCGGTAAAGCCGATGCCTGCGCTGGATGCCCCAACCAAGCCATCTGTGCCTCCGCACCGAAAGGCCCCGACCCCGACATTCCGCTCATTACCGCCCGCCTCTCAAACATCAAACACAAGATTCTGATCCTCTCCGGCAAAGGCGGCGTCGGCAAGTCCACATTCACTTCAATGCTGGCATGGGGATTCGCCCTCAACGAAGAGACGCAGGTGGGAGTGATGGACGTCGACATTTGCGGACCGAGTATTCCCAAGATGATGGGTGTGGAGGACGAGGCTATCCATGTCAGTGCAAGTGGGATGAGTCCGGTGTATGTGGCCGACAACTTGTGCACCATGAGCATACAGTACATGTTGCCGAGCAAAGACGATGCGGTGATTTGGAGGGGGCCGAAGAAGAATGGGATGATCAAGCGGTTCTTGAAGGATGTGGAGTGGGGAGAGTTGGATTATCTACTGGTCGATACGCCGCCAGGGACTTCGGACGAGCACTTGAGTGTCAATTCGCTGTTGAAGGAGAGTGGGATTGATGGTGCAGTGATCATCACGACGCCCCAGGAGGTTGCCTTGTTGGATGTGAGGAAGGAGATCAACTTTTGCAAGAAGGCGGGGATTAAGGTGCTCGGTTTGGTGGAGAATATGGCCGGTTTCGTCTGCCCGAGTTGCGAGGGAAGCAGTGAGGTGTTTATGGCTACGACGGGTGGTGGAGAGGCACTGGCAAAGGAGATGGGAGTGGAGTTCTTGGGAAGGGTACCGCTGGATCCGAGGATTGGTGTCGCTTGTGATTACGGAGAGAGCTTCTTTGATGCTTATCCAGACAGTCCAAGTATTAAGAGCTTGAAGAAGGTTGTTGAGAAGGTCAAGATGCAGGTTGGTGAGGAAGGGGACTTGGAAGAGGAGAGTTGAAGGTAGTTTGCATTGTTACTTTTGAGTAGAAGATACCCCATATTGGCCCGCAAGGAGGGCTCCGATGGAAAAGGGCTTGTGCTGGAAGAGTGGGAAGTATAGACAAATAGATCTGCTCTATCTTTAGGCGCAGTATATAATCCGGCCTGAACTTAATCTTCCGATACATGGAGCGTTGCATATTACTCAACGGTGCAGTGTCTCTAGCCATTTTTTGTGCTCTTATGTGGGGAGTTAAATGCTCAGTCCAGATCCCAATCCCCGGAGATGGCGGGGTAACATGAGTTGGCTGTCACGGGCGATGCGCTCTACGTAGTAATGTGGCAGTGCACCTGACCCCGGGCCGATTCCTTCTAACCTTCACAACCACAAGTAGTACCTCCGAGTTCATCGCAAAGCTCGACATGGCCGAATGTGCTGCAGGTACTGGTAGTCTCACAGCTCACATGTTCCCAGAACTAATGATATACGAAGGGGGACACCTGCAAGGCTTCTTCACCTTACCAGCTGAACTTCGCCTCGAAATCTATTCCCACTGCCCGCCATTCACTCTACTACAACTATCCTGCAGCAACCACTTCTTCTACCATGAGATAAACCGCAGTCCAAAACTCTATCAATCGTCTCCCGACTACAAGTGCTGTAGTCTAGTAACTGCAGGCTCAAATTGTGTTCGGCATGGTACCCCTAAGATATCCATGTCCATGATTACTCGCATCTCAGACTGGAAGGAACGCACACTTTTTAACAAGCTCTACCCACAAAAAGACTGGTATTATGGTCCGGATGAGGAGATTGAAGGAACAAGGCTCTCTTATGCAAGATGCTTGCATTGTTCCAAAGTAGGAAGGTTTTATTTGTACAGCTATGGGCGTTGCGAACCTTGCGAGGTGAGCTCGAACAGGTTCATGGATTCCCTAAACATGGATTTCCATGAAGGGATTGCGGACAGGACGGACGACGCATCGGATATCTGAAGCTCTATGGGGCTCAACAGGACGGTACAATGAGAAAGGAGAGTGGGTATAGTAGAGAGTGAATGGAATCTCGTTACAGGAAGAAAACAATTTGATATCCCGAAAGAGTGAACTATATTGCCCAAACAAAAATGCCCGCCAAACGCCGACCCATCTAAACACACATACTTTTCACCATAAACAAGTCCCAAAACAAGCCATCATGCACCCTCTACTCTTTCGTACAGACCATCTGCGCCCAACATCTAAACATCTTCAACCTCCTCTGTCTATTCACAATCATCCGTCTATCAAACGCAAAATGATCCACCTTCAACCCACCCTTCTCCATCTCCGTCCGCAGCTCCTCCTCGTCAAAGAAATACACCCTCGTGCCATCACCCCGGATGTAGAAGTTCTCCTGCAAATACCGTCCCTTCTTCATCCGCACCTGTGCCAAATCACCACGTCCGTAGTCCCGGAACAACACCTTTCCACCCTTCTTCAACAACCCACTGACGTTCTTGACCGCCTGTTCCCACTGATCCGGAGCAAGTGCTGAGAAGACAAACACCATAATCACCGCATCCAGCGAATTGGGCTCTACGCCCTCCGGCCGTGAGCAACCTCCGTCCTCCCCAACCGCACTCAGATCCCACACCACCGCATCCGCAACCCCCGACTCATGCGCCGTCTTGAACTCCTCCTGCTCGCGAATAACCTGAATCGCCTTCTTCGAGTAGTCAGCCGCCACCAGTCTCAACTTGTCATTATGATTCTCCCTCAGCAACGGGAAAAAGGTATTCCCCGCGCCGGCCCCAACCTCCAAGATCCTCTTGTCCCCCGCGCCCTCCTTCACACACTCAAACAACGACGGAAACTCAATGCCCAACCACTTGCGGTCCTTGAAGAAGTTCTTGGTATTGAACTTGTAGAACTTGTCCCAGAACTTGGCCGGGTTCTCGTTATATTTCAGCTTGGCCTCCTCGTCGACGGGGTTTTCGCGCTGCAGGTTGAGCTGCACTTCGGTGAAGTTGAGGAATTCCTCGTCGGGCTCGACGTGGTCCCAGGCGTTGTGCGAGAAGACGTCTTGCGTGTCGTCGAGGAAGCGCTGGCCGAAGGTGAAGGGGACGTCGCCGCGCGCGAGGCGTTCTTGGAGAGCGGGCTTTTTGATCTTGATGGGGTCTTCGGTGGTGGGGTTTTCGGGGTTGGTGGGGTTCGACTCGGGTTCGGTGGGTGCGGTGGTGGTTTCGTCCGAGATGCTGAGTTTGTCGAGCGAGGGAAGGGTGGCTTCGGTCACCTCGATAGGTGAGGGCGTCTCTTGTGTGGTTTGAGCGACAGTCATGATTACGGGAAAGAACGATGGTGGGGTTGGTGGTGTTGAGGATGAGATGGCGGTGAAAAAAGTCGAGATGCAGATCGGACAACGCCAGGCGACAGCTTGGCAGGGCAAACCTTAATTCTTAAGAAAGATTTTCGATCTTCGGTGGCTGGGACCCATGAGATGCAATACAAGTACCAATGTGACCCTTAAGAACAAAGAGTTGATCTCGGACCTTTAAGAAACTCAGGCACAAGGCTACCAATTTACAGATAGACATGGCAGCCAAATCCAGACCGTACGAAAGCAGCTGTATATTTCTAAAACCCACGCCATTACAAAGGAACCGAGCTGGAACCAGAAGAAAGGAAATATTAGAACGATAATGTTGCTAAACCAGAAAACGAAAACATCTATCCAAGTTAAGGATGAAAGCCGCAATTTTGAAATCGAAAGGAAGACCCAAAGCACATTACCACGCATTCCAAATCCCATTCAAACAAGTTCCAGCCCGTCAAATAATACTACACAGAGTAAAAAGAACCTCCCAGCTGAAAGCATACTACTCTTACGAGTCCAACTGTATATCGAGGAGTAAGAAATAAAAATGTTTGCATTAAGCACTACAACCGGTAGCCTCTATCATACCCATGGATATCGTTCTCGGAATTACTGCAGGAGGGGTTAGCATCAATATTCAATGCCTTTTTCGGGTTTCGACACTTACAGCCATTGCTGGAACGTCCATGCCTTCATCATTACCCTTGGCAACAGGCCCGGCCTCACCTCCTTCCACTTCCTGACCGGCCTCGTCCTTCTCCGCTGGTGGTGCTTTTGGCATGGGTGGGCCAGCCTGCTTGGCCTGGTTCTGGATAGCCTCCTTCTCGGCCTGCCATGAAGCCTTCTTGTCCTCAAAGCTCTCCTGGATCCTCTGTTGGCGCTCAATCTTCTCCTTCTCCTCCTTTTCCTTCTGCAGCCTCTCCTCCTTCATTTTCTCCTGTAGAAGCGGTTAGCGCATGTCGATCAAACATCCGGCGACTCCTTACCATATGGATCAAATCATCTGCGGAGGGTTCGTAAATGTGCCAGATGGTGTAATGTGGAAGACCGACGACAGAGTACTTCATTCTCTTTGCCATCTTGCCGAATCCTTCCGTCTCTGCGTGCTTTTCAAAGGAGAATGCTGGAAAGTGGGCTCCGGCTCTGAAGACCTTGGCTTTGGCGAGAATGCTGACTCCTCCGACACCATCAATCTCCATTTCGACATCTGGGTTTCCGTATGGGTCGCGAAGGTAAGCAAGATGAGGTCTCCAGGTGGCGTATTCAGCGTAGCCTTCGACAATGACAGCGTCCTCATCCAAGGTCTTAGCAAGTTGAAGGGCGGTCTCTGACTCCTGCCACGAGTTCAAGTCGTAGGGCTGTTCTCCTCCGAGCCAATCTGGCAATGGTCTCCAAACGTCTTTGCATACCAGTCAGAACGGTTCAATCTAAGAGTAGTGGCACAGCAGGAACTCACTTGGTACAATAACATCCTTGTTATGCCTCATCAAATCCTCCAAGATTGTCGGAGGTGCCGTTTCCACATCCGCATCTCTCCAGTAGACCCAAGAGTGATGTGGCTTCAACGTCGCAGTCAATAGCCAATTGCGCGCTCTTGCCATCAACTTTCTTCTCGAAGCCTGTGCGGCGAAACCGTGACGATTGTCGATGCTTTGCTTGACCTTCTGGTTGAAATCCTTCTCGATAACGGTAATCTCGCCATAGGGTTGTGCTGGATCGGGGTCCGCCTGCTGTCGTTCGAGAAGCTCGTCCAAAAGCTGAAGTGTGTTGTCGTTTGAGTCGGAAACCAGAAAGGCGAGATCGATGAGGTGGTGAGGGTAGGTAAAGTTGCGGAGGTGGTCGAAGAACATTGGAAGATGAGGGGCCGCATCTCTTAGGGGCACGCAAAACAAAATGCGTTCACCTCTCTCCCATCCTTTGGCCGTTCCCTGAACGTTGTTGAGGTCATACTGTCGAACCGTATCTCGAACCAAGCCATTCGACACCAAGAAGCCACCCAGTCCAAACGTCGGCAACAGAACTTGTCTGAGTGATGGAAAGAGAATGAGAAGTATCGTGATTCCGACGAGACCAAAGCATAGTATCCGCAAGAACTGTTTCCTCCGCAATCTCAGTGCTGGCTGTGATCTTGGTTGAAAGCTGTGGTAAGGGTAGTTGTGGTCAGCCATGTCCGTTGGAAGACCAAGACTCATTGCGCAGGTTTGATGTAGTTGGAATGAGGGTACGCAAGGTTAGGAAGGGAAGGGAAGCGAGGCAAAGAAGGGACACGGGAAGGGCAATTCGGATGGGTGATCTCAGGCTTTCTTACCGGTGAGGTGCTATCGAGAAGGTATTTTGGTTATTCTGGCCATACAAATGGCCATTCGAATAAGCGTGGGCGTGCTTCGACGGCATTATAGTCGGGTATGCATGCGTCGACTGCAAATGTTTGGTGAGGGGAGCGAATGGGGGGAATCCGTGAGACTCCCGGCCGAGTGAGAGGTGAGTCCGGGTGGATGCGAAAAAGGGACGGTGATGTAGATGACAAGCTTTCGGGATGTTCTCAACGAAGCTTCAAGTTCGACGGGGACGGTTCGCTCAACGACAACCACTCTAAGGTTTGAGACTTGTGCTGAAAAGAGACTCGCTGGACAGCTGCAACGCTAAACCACTCTGTAACTGTAATTCCAAGTAAAAAAAAGTTGGTGATACGAAGACGGCTTTGGGGCGACGGAAGAGAAGAAAGAGAGTAGGTCGTCAAGTAAAATGTACAATAGTGAAGGAGAAACAGAATTAGGGAACGAAAGGGGGATGCTGAAGCGGTAGAGAATGAGCTTTTCTGCTGGCAAATGAGCTGGAACAGTATATAATATAGAGCAACGAACCGACGGTTAGTTGCCTTGCGTTTCAACTTTTCCGTCCGTCTGATTGAGACTTGGCTTGCTTCTTTCGCTTCTCTTCATCATCATTTGGTAGTCGTATGTATCCAAGCTCGGGGTTCGTAACCTCAGCCTCCTGGTCCCTGTGCGGCCCTCAACTTCAGGGGCTTTTCCTTCTGGTTGCACTCAAATGAAGCGGAACTGAGATCATATCTTGATTCGATTAAGACGATTATCGTTTGATTAGATTTACTCGCTTCGCGGTTGCCCCGCTTATCCGTGGCCTCCGCTTAGCTTTTAGTGAGCCCCTCGCTAAATCTCGTGATCCCTGCCTTTCGGTCCTGCTTATTCATCGAGGCTTCCGTCCAAACCGCAACTCTGCCCCCAGTCGATCTTGTCTAACCTTCCTACAACGTTCCTCGGGAACATACACAACCACACGAGAACCCTATTTAACTCTATATTAGCTCTTGAAGCTTTCTACCTTCTTGAAAAGCACCTCTCCCTCCTCTCCCTGTCGCTCAGGGGCGACTAACCTCGAATACTACAGTCCCGAAGATCCCGTTAGACGAAAGAGCCCAGCACTCTCCGATACCGCATCGCATCTCCGTAACTCATTGGCCACAACCTTTGTATCTGATCGACACCCCTCGAACTCATTAGACTCCGCGACCTCAACTCCCAGAGCATCACACAGCGCCGACATCGTGGCGGTCATCTTCGAATAAACAAAAGGTAACACTCTCTGTTCTTTTTGCTGTTATCCCCGCCATTTTGCGTGTCAGGTTTGAACTTAGGAGGCTGTTTACATTGTTGGTTGGTCTGAGTTCGTGTCGTGGCCGGTGTAGCCTGCTGTAAGGGCTAGGAGGGTCGTCATTGGTTGGTCAGCTTTGGTTTGAGGTTTAGTTGAGTTCAAGGCAGGGACGACACAGCAAACCGAACTGCGTGACTTGCCGTCTCCTGTACAAAAGCCAGGAGGAAGAAGCTAACCGACCGCATGGATCACAGGAATCAATTTGTTATGGCAGAAGAAAGCACAGGCAATGTGGAGACACGTTTAGGTCAGTCGGCTGGCCCTTCGGCCACCGACGCTGATGTATCGACTCAATCCTCTACACTCGCCGGAGGTGAGACATCACCGTCAGAAGCAACTGCGAAGAACAACACAAGCGATGGAACCAAACAAGAATCTGGAGCGGTAAAGACAGGCAATGAAGGACCTGGGAAGGTAGAGCAACGGAAGCTTTCTGGATTTGGAATTGGGCTCTAACAGTTCGTGTAGGAGGGAGGCGATGGTAGTGAAGGACACGAAACAGAAGGCAGTGCGGCATCACCAACAACAAAGTCTGCAGCCGAATCTGCAAGCAAACCCGGAATCCGACCTGCAGCACCTCTAAAGAAACCCACGTCTTTCAAGTCGGTTTCGATCAATCAAAAGTACCTCGCAAAGGCCACATCCTCCACCCCGCCAACAACAACATCAAAACTCGCATTCTCCACAGAAAAAGGCAGGTGACATCGGGCAACAATTGTTTGCCAGTCTAACAATTGAGTAGGACCGACTACGCCAGCGAGTACCTCTACAACGCCAACAATACTGGGCGCCAAACGGCGACTGGTCAACAAAACGGTGGGATCCTTACAATCCGGTGCAGCTGGTGCAGCAGCGGCAAAGCCAGTTGAACAGAAAGTCTGGACAAAGAATCAGCGTATGTCATCTCTGTTACTCCCTCGGTTTATTAGCTAATTGGTGCAGCCCCACCTGTTGTCAACCAGAAGGACTTGACGGATGAGGAGCTGACAAAGAAGTTTGGCATCCATATTTCCGCACGGTTGCAGACGGACAGCGATACCAACGAGCCAAAGTGGGGCGACGAGGATGATGATGAGGATTGGGTCCCTGATGTACCGGCCTGGACAGATCCGAACAAGGATGCTGCAAAGCTTGCAGAAGAAGAGAAACCACCATCGAAACCCGCAACTCCCGTTGCTACTACACCAATTGCACCTCCGCCTCCTCCTCCTGCACCACCGACAAAGGAACCCGAAAAGCCAGCTCCAGTTCACCAACCTGCCGGCGCTCATCCAACTATTCTAGCTCCTTCTGGGAGAGTGACGTTGACGAGCTCCAAATCGACGCTTGTGGACAAATCGGCATCAGCTACAAAGCCAGCAGGTCCTCCAGCCTCGCCTTGGGCAAAGCTTCCTCCTGTTCACGCAGTACCTCCAGCGCCTCCCGCGAATGCACCTACTTCAGCGTTTCCGAAACCGGGTGACAGATTCAACGACCGCGGACCATCACCGCATAGGCGTGAACTACATGCAGATGATTACGGAAGACCAGCCTGGAATGAGCGTCGCCCCAGCCATGGTAGGGAGATATTCAATTCGCGTACCGGCGAGCTGGAACCGGTTGGAGATCGTCCGAGGCATGATTCTGGACGGCCACAGTTACGTCTGAACAAACCTTCGGTACTTCAGCGCAATTCGAGCATCCCTCCGGCAGAACCATCTGCGGCATTTCAGTCTCACACTACCCATCCTCCAAGAGACGACTACAGAAGACAGAGGACGTCTTCCAATGTTAGTGGTGGCAGCGGATCAATGGGAAGAAAGCTCTCCTTTACCAATACCTCGCATTACGGACCAAACCACAGTGCCATTCATGATGACGAGCTGCCACCTCGTCGTCTGTACCAAGCAGCACCGAGGGCACCAAGTGTTACACACCAATCCCCGGTTCCCGCTTTTGCAACTCCGACCACGCCTGGTGTGATACCACCAGACGCACCTTTGACCCCAGTTCTCGCATCAGTCTTGGCAGCAGAGGCGGAGCAAGAGAAACTTATGAAGGAACATGCTAGACTAGCAAAGGAGCGTCGACAACAGCAAGAGGCTGAGGAGGAGGCTGCTAAGCGTGAAAGGTTGAGAAAGAAGCTGGAGGAGTTGGAAAGGCAGGATAACGAAAGGAAGGCAAAGCTCCAGAAGGAACAGGAAGAGAAAGAGAGAGCCGAGGCTGAAGCCAAAGCAGCAAAGGAAAAGGCTGAGGAAGAGAAGAGAGAGGCAGAAAGGAAGCGTTTGGAGGAAGAGGCAGCCGCAAAGGCCGCAGCCGAGAAGGAAGCAGCTGACAAGCTTGCAGCCGAGAAGGCAGCAGCCGAAGCAGCAGCGGCCAAGCCGGTTGTTGAGCCTTATAGGCCTCCAATGGCTCAAGGACAACACAGTGCGCGCTGGCAAGGACAGGGTCAGCAGCATCCAAATGGACCATATGATGCTCGTTCGCCCGGAAGAAGCTTCGCCACTCCTCATGGCCCATCACAACAGAATGACCGTTATTCTCGTTGGGGGCAACAACAGCAGCAGCAGCAACAACCACCACATCAACCTGCTCAAGCTGGTGCTAGCCCATGGGGGCCAATTGGTGAGAGGCCAAGGTATGGTAGCCATCAGGAAATGGGACCAGGGCCTCGCCAATACTCTGGCTACGCTTCGCATCAACAAGGGCCACCCGGTCCAGGCTCTTTGCCTTCCGATAGGTTTCCTCACCATGGAACACGTGGACTGCCGCCACCAGATCGCAGAGAGTTGCCAACGACACAAGTTATCCCTACAGCTCCAAGAGACTCAAGACAAGGATATTCACCTTGTGCTCAGCATGCCCAATTCCAGCAGCAACATCCGCAAGCCCCTCAACAGCAGCAACAACCTTCCTTCCCTCAGCAAGATGGGTCTCAAGCTAGTGCTCAAACTACGCCAGTTGAACCAAGCAAGACGGCAATGTCATGGAGAAGGCCTTCCTTTCAGGATCAGCAGCAACCACAGCAACAGCAGCAGCAGCAGTCGAGAGGAGGTTTCGAACGTAACGGAAGTGTGCAGGACGAGAACCGGTCGAATATCCCACCTCAGGGCCCAGCCTCGAATAATACCCAGCAGAGGCAACCACCAACTGGACCACAGGCTCGACCTATCCCAACCGGACCGGCCAACAGACCATCGAGATTTTTTCCGAATTCAACAGACCTTGTGTTGAATCATCTGGGTGATCAAGTTCAGAAGGACAACGCCAGCAGTCAGGAAGCTCCTCAACAATCATCGCGTTCTCCTCCATCTCCTCCGCCTCCTGCTTGTCCCGTTAGCCCTGAGCCAAATCACTCTCCCGTCGTAAGACTACCTCCCATCTTAGTGCCACAAGGCAATCCAGCTGAAAGAAGCCCCCAGGGTAAATCGAGTGGATTTCCTAAGGAGCAGCCACGGTCGCCACGAGCACATTCTTCTGGGGTTGATGCCTTCACAGCAGTACAGAATCGGATTAGGGAAAAGATTCAAGCTGCTCATCACGCACCACCGCCACCAACTCACACGTCACCGACTCGAACTTTCGCCAAACCGGACAGGAACAGCATTGATGCCCAGGTCGCCACAACGTCCAAGACTGCTCTCGATAGTGTCGATAAGCAGGCCGCTGTGACCGTGTCGTTACCAGGCAACAAGTTCGAAGATCCTCTAAGTCTTGAGCCTTTCACCAGGCCTATAACAGAGGAGACACTCTTTGGAGAAATGTTTGCTCAGACCTTCGGATCTCTCCCACAAGTCAGAATTCCCCGCAACGTCTCCCCAGCTGTTCTCGTCAAACCCGCCCCAGACGCACCGCCATCCGGGAAACCAGGGAAGGGTAAGCCCCGTCTCCGGGTAGAATCGATCGACCCATTCCACATCACTACGGTTAAAGACTTTACGGACAAGGAAGGTTCTCGATTCATCCCCGTCCAACTTCCAGGAAATGACGACAGAAGGGAAATTCCCTATATCCCAACTGCCGGCAACTTTAGAAAGGGAAAGGAAGGAACATGGAGGGGCGGAAAGGGTGGACCAAAGCGACCGAAGGCACATGGAAGCGGAAACAGCTCACCAGGGCCTAACTCGCCTAGAGTGAACGGACCGGTTACATACACCAGGCAACATGGCAACGGAGGAATGGGAATGGCTGGAGCAAGTAGGATGATGACGGAGGCGGTGCAGTGAAGAAGGTTTGGTCATGACTTTGACGAACGTTGATTGATTGATTGAGCCATTTGGGTCTTCCAAAGTGAAGGAAAGAAGTGGTGGGATGGAAATGGCCGTTTGGTCGTTCGGTGGTTGTTGTTAATGCAAGGAGGAATGAAGATACAGACCGGAACCCCCTCACAGTTCTGAATTGTTTGTGTTTGACGTCCCTCATCGCATCATCTTTTGTTGGCATTGTGGGCACTTTTGTTATATGGCTGTGCATATATTATTCTTATGGGGAAAGTTCCGCAGCTCAACGTACTATTATTACCTTTTGCATTCTTCGTTAACCTTACGAGTGTTCATTGTCGCGTCTCCTTTTTGCATGAGCATTGATAAACAAGTCAGTTCAGTTTTAGCTTTTTCTCTTGTCGGATATTTTACTACCCTTTTTGTCTCTCGAGTACCTCCTCCCTTCTTCTCCTCACCAGCATCATCACCGGCATACTTCCTCTCCTCCTTGTCCTACTTACTCTCTACCGTCTCGTCTACTACTATTACTACTACTGCATTGTTTATCATTGATCAATCGATTCTTTCATGTTCTCTCTACATCTCGCTTGCATGTTCGCGTTCATCATACCATCTGTATCTCCTTTGATCTTTGCGTATGATATCTAATGCATCTTCAATCATTTGCATCCTGTATTATGATCTGCTTGCTCTGACGTCTGGTAGCAACGTTCACTGTTCTTGTTCTTCCGAGTTCCTTCACATGGACAGACCAGATGAGTCTAATGGCTCTTGTGGGAATGCTTTCGGACCTGTGCTTGGTTTGTTTTGTCTGCGTTGAATTATTATATGTTGAAGCTTGCATTTTAGGTAGTTATCGGTGGTCTCTCTTGTACATATTAATTGAATCCGGTTTAAAGGAAATCTATCCC
This sequence comes from Ascobolus immersus RN42, assembly GCA_003788565.2. Lineage (NCBI taxonomy): Eukaryota > Fungi > Ascomycota > Pezizomycetes > Pezizales > Ascobolaceae > Ascobolus > Ascobolus immersus. The sequence goes on along the minus strand of ML119733.1, from coordinate 112,064 downwards.
CAGTTTCCATGCCACGTCCTCTGGTGGCGTGGCTTCTGAACCATGTTCATAACCAAGTACAGCTTCTAGCATTCGCAGTGCTCCTTGTTTCCACTCCCCGATGTAGTTAGGTATCAGAGGCTGCAGCAATTCATCAAAGACACGCCCAATCACCCTATCGTGTTCATGGTCCAATTGCAAGACACCTTTGTTACCCGCAATGCGGTCGCTGTTACCCCGCATTTCGTCTTCAAGGCATCCCTTCACATGCATTCAACCTTACCAGACCCATCTAGCAGCAGCTTAAAGTCAGATTCCGGTAAGTATCCGACTTCAAACTGACAACCTCGTAATTCCTAACCCGTTGGCATAGAGCTTCAAACGGTCTACCACCAACCTTTCAATGACTGCACTCAGTTTCGACAGCTATCAAATCGGCCTGATTTGTGCTCTTTCCATCGAGCTGGTCGCACTTCTCAAAGCACTCGACAAGAAGCATCCGACGCCCGAGAACCAACCACCCAACGACGGCAACCTCTACACCTGTGGCCAAATCGGCAAGCACAATGTCGTTATCACCTCCCTCCCTTCCGGAGGCGCAGGGCAGGCATCAGCCACTCGAGCTGCAATCTCCATGTGCAACACCTTTCCCAAGCTACGTCTCGGCCTGTTTGTTGGTATTGGAGGAGGAATTCCACGGCTATACACACCAGGCTCTGACTGGGTCGACATCAGACTGGGGGATATTGTAGTCAGTTCTCCCGAAGGAACCCACGGCGGTGTGGTTCAGTACGATCGAGGGAAATCAGTGACTGGAGCGAACGGAGAGAAGACGTTCCAGAGGGTGGGGTCTCTCAACAAACCGCCGGTTGTCCTCTTGAATGCCGTGCAGATGATCAGGGCAGAGTTGGATGACGACTATGGACTCATTACGGAGGTTCTCCGAATGATGCAGAACAAGACGCGAGAGGGAAGGAGGAAGGCCAGATTCATGTATCCTGGTAAAGAGAAGGATATCTTGTTCCATGCGATGTATCCTCATCCGGGAAGCTCGACAAACTGCAGAAAAGATTGCGATACCACTAGAACGGTGGATCGCGACTGGACGGATAGGGAGAATGAAGAGTTTGAGCCGCAGGTGTTCCCGGGTACTATTGCATCGGGTGGGTTGGTGATCAAGAATGCAATTACAAGAGATGAGTTGGCCGATATGTATGGAGCAAAATGCGTCGAGACAGAGGCGGCTGGAATCATGGACTTTTTTCCATGTCTTGTCATCCGTGGCATTAGTGATTACGCCGATTCGCACAAGAATGATGATTGGTATGCCTATGCATCTCTCACAGCTGCAGCATACGCCAGGCTGGTTTTGGAGAGGTTGCCTGTTGTAGGAGTAGAACGTCTGCCTACATTCAAAGAGGTGGTGGATCAGAATACGAAGCCCGGTATGCTATTTCTTGCCCTTTGGGCTTAGTTGGATTCCCTTTAACGAGACATACAGGTTCCCCGTCAGATGATCCTTCTCAATCACAGCCCAAATCACAACCCAAAGAAACACCTTGTTCCCCATCAGACGATCCTTCTCAATCACACCCCAACTCACAGCCCAAATCACAACCCAAAGAAACACCTTGTTCCCCATCAGACGATCCTTCTCAATCACACCCCAACTCACAGCCCAAAGAAACACCTTCTCCAACCCCAGGAAAGAAGCTCGAAGTGAAGCCAGGGCTGCCCTCACGGTGTAATACTCCCGACAGCGATACTTGGGAGGACTTGACACCGGAGCCTGACACGCACCAAAAGGAACCAGCCAATGATAACTCTAGCACAACGGATAACAACGTTCTCGACCCCTCTATCATCCCGCCCAAAGATTTACCCAAGCCGGACTCCGCGCCCTTCCAGTTACCAGGCTCCATATCCGACCGATCTCTTACCCAAGCGCAAGTAAAGGATGCCAAGAACTGGATTGGAAGGGTGATTCCTCCTCTTGATTCAGACATCCTTCCTGGCAGCAACATCAGGGTGGTCGACTTCTCCTATGCCCAAACCCTCATTCTTTACCAAACAACAAGCGGTGAGATTAAAGCCGCTGATAACTGGACCAGTAGACGAGATTTGGGAACTCAAGATAATTGGAAAACTCCTGTTAAGCCTTGCCCTTGGTCCCCTAGTCGTTCGATTGGGATTCGCGATGCTAAAATTGGCACGCCCTTGACCACATTGCATTGGAAGACAACGATGCCGGTTGGTCAGCGCCCAAAGCACTGTCCGTTGATTGGTTATGTCGAGGTAAGTACCCGAGCAACAATGATGCATCCTGACTGATATACTCGAAGGTGCGACTCTACTATATCAGTAACTTCAATCGAATACAGGAGTACGGCTGCACATACCCCGAGACGATGCGGAATATGTACGATGGGTACTGGTTCGAGGGTTCTTACAAGTCCAACCACCCAGTGACGGATGTGACTTGGTTGGGGGCTATTTATAAAGCTGGACTGCAGTACTTTCCCACTTACCAGCAGAGGAAACCTCCTAGTCGAATTTACTATAAAGGTATGCTCCAACAGTCGACAACTATGTATTTATCGTAGTTCATTACTGACAACTTGCTTAGGATCGCAAACCGGAAGCGGGTGCAAGTATGACCAGATTGTTGGCCCGTCAAATGCAGAGGATTTCGAGGGTCTCCTTAGAAAGTATTTGAAGGTGGCTCCGATGCACTAGGCGTCACGGTGGTGCATGCCGTTGAACATCTCAATATCCAAGCGTTCTCAAGTGTACTTCACAATATCGTACGGGGTATTTAACACCTAGGTCATGTATTTCCTGAGCCTACAAAGTCAAACACCACGGTGATAGCCCTTGCAAAGCAGCCCTTGCCAAGCCTCCACTTGCGACTTCTACCAAATGACATACCATCGATACCTTGCATTTCCCGCTGAGTCAATAACAACCGCCACTTCTTACGGAACGGCCAGATCCTCAGAATTGCTTGAAGGGCCTACTGCATGTGCCTGTAGCATGGTGATTAGCACTGGCTAACATGAACTGTTGAAACAACCATACCTGAACAACGACTCGCCTTAGTTTCTCTTTCATCTTTTGGTATCGATCCTCAAAGCCAGATGATTTTGCGGATTGCACTTGCCATCCTTGTCTGGTTACCGCTTCTGCCTGTACTGAATCTCTGGCATTTTTCTCGATGATCTTTCTGCAAGTCAGCTAGGCATTCGAATGTCATTGGGAACTGTTTTACCTTCTTGACGGCCCTCTTCAACCCACTTTTAGTATTAAGATCCCAGACGATGAATACCAATGCCGTAGCCGCAATCGATATACCTAAGTAGATCCAGAATCCGTCCTGAACTACCGAGTCCTGATTTTCTTCCCATTTCAGAGTTGGTATGGCGAAAACGGCGGCGAAGAAAGTTGCTGGAAGGAAAGCCATGGTCATAATGGCGACGGTCTTCATGGAAATACTATCTTCCCGCATAGCCTCTGCCAGGCTAAGATTGACTTGTGCATCATGGTGGGTCAGAACGTTAAATATCTACAAGGGAGTGTCAGTTATAACTCGGAGTCGGAAAAGATTTGAGACATACAACAGACTGCTGTGCTCTGGCTCGAGAAAGAAACCATTTCAGAAAGAAAACCGAGCCTCCTGCCTGCGCCTTCGCCATGCGCACCACCTCAATGAGTGACTCTGTGGATGAGAAGATTCTACCATCAAACTGAACATCGACATCAGCCTGCTTCGAACTGCGAGAATGACTGGTTCCAATGCCAGTGAGTTGAAGAGCTAGAGCCTCGGGTGTGGCGAACGGATTCTTCTCTGATAGGATATGGTCGTATAGTGTATCCAGTGAGTACATCTCGTTCAAGCGGCCTTGCGTCATCTCAGCCGTCATTGTAACCTTTGTAGAAACTTCAATGAGCTTTGCATCGATACCTGCATTCTGTTCCGCATTGGAATCATTTGCGTAGTCCGTATTGACCTTGTGCCCTGTGACCACCTCAGACTCTGTTATGACATCTGTAATGTCCGGCGTGTGTTGATTGCTGAAAATCCAATGGAATGACAAGCATGCACCGAGAACGTATGGACTATGAATAAATCTCTGAAGCTGCTGAAGCTTCTCGAGAAATATGTGCCCTGCTATACGAAATGGATCGTACATTATCGCCCGTGTTGTGCAAGTGTGCGGCTCGAAAGACCATGCTACCACAAACGGGTTGAGAAGAGTGGCATAAAGGAAGCTGTAACACGGATATCCGGTCTGAATATTTGTCCTTTTGGTCCAATGGAAGCCATCAGGATATAATCCTTGCTGGATATTCCCATGCCCCATTCGAAGACTGAGAAAGTAGGGCTCGATTTGTGACCTTCGAAACATCTCCTCCATCTTGCCCAAATCAACATTGGACTTGCACAATCCGAAATAGTCGAGCGGTATATAGATGAGCTCCATGTTTGCCGTAACAACACCAGACTTTGAGGCGGCTGATTGTCCAGTATCGGAGTCGAAAGGCATGGTTGAGTTCAGTTCAAAAGGGGTACACCAGTCCGGTACTGTTGTATCTCCGGAGGAAGAGACAAGTATCCGGTATCGATCGAACTGGGCTGACTCGAGAGCTGTGTTTCCTGCTTGCAATACTATGTCTTGTCGAATCTGGCCTTTTGTTGTCATTTGACGCTTTAGAGCATCCCAGCCTATTTCCTCCATTTCTCACTGGTTGGAATGTCGTATATAATCTAGCGACGGCAATATTAGCCTCTGTCCAACAAGTAGATAGACAGCAAACTTACAAGACGAGTAGGTAGTAGGGAAATCTTTAATGCACTCGCGATGTGGCTGTTGGAGAGCTTGGTTATGCATACTGTTCGGGTGCTGAGGCGAGCTTTATGTAACTGAAAAGCTTCCGAACACAGAGCAAGTGCGGGGCCGATGCTCACTGGTGGGGAGTTCAGCATTGTCACATTGGACGCATTGCGATGCAACAAAAGCCCGTCTGCATGCATGCAGGTCATCCTCAGCTCCCTCAGCGTCGAAGGTGCAATGATAAGCTTTTGCCATGCATGTCTCGAAAGCTTAACCACTCTTAAGCCAAGTTGCTGAGAGTTGGCAGATTAAAAACAGTCTGGAGACGGAGCATGCCAGTGCGGTGTGTATCATGGATCAATGCAAATGGTGGACTGAACTCCGCACATATGAGTACCATCATGCCAAGAAAGCAGAAGCCCTAACTCTGCACCCGAGTGCTCACCGATATTGTAGCGAATCAGAGTGAAGTAGGTACCTACAAGGGACACTAATGCTTTGGAGGTGAAATGGATTCGATTACTGGTCTCTTGTCCAAAGTGTGAAAGGTATATCACAGGCAAACTTACAACCTCCTCAAGCTCCTGTGGACTTCAAGTCCGACGATATCACCTTCGCCGTAGCTAGTCCATTTGGTCTGTGGTGGTATTGAGGCACTCGAAGCGCGAAGCTTGTCCGGTGGTGTCGCGGGGTCTTGGACTAGATGTTTGATGGGTACAAACATTGCATTGCCGCCTTCTCCCATGGCATAGTTACCATTCTGGAATCTCGTCCATAAACGGAGAAGAGTGGCAGACCAGCAAAAAAGAGAGACATACAGCACCGAGGATTCCCGCGTGGTCACCCACCGCAGTACTAACTTGGCGACTAGAAGGTTGACTATGGGAGAGCGGACGGGATCCCGTGTTCTCTTCAATCTATGGCCGTATGCGATTCTTCTACTGGGCTAGAAAATCTAACGGTAAGTTTAAATTCACGTCTTCAAAGAACTGGAGATAATCCTCTTCACCAAAAGAGAAACAAGAGAGAAAAAGAATGATGACTGGAGTGGGACTCGAACCCACGCAGGTTGCCCTACTAGAAAGCAGAGAAGATCAGATTAGATCGATCTTGAGTCTAGCGCCTTAACCGCTCGGCCATCCAGCCTTGAATGATTCAGGTGGCGGTTGTTTGGCTATGGTCGGCATTGAGAGCAGTACCTTCGAAACCCCGCAGTTCCTTCAATTGAAAGCGGGATGGGCTCTAGAAAGTATATTCCCTTCTGTGTATCCTTTCCGGTTCATAGAATTGGCTGTATATGGTGTAATGAAAGCCCAAGGCCGCGATTGAGCATGAGCTTTTCTATATTAGGAGTATTATGATTTGAATCATCAGGTCTAGAACTGCAGACTCTCATACCGAACATTATGAAGATTCTTACTTTCCGTATATATGAGCTGTATTCTTCCTGGTCCTCCACTAACGGAATGTAGTTCGGGTAATGATACCCCATAATTCTATGTCACACTACAACCTCTGGTTCTTGGGCCCTGGATCAAGGAATTACCAGGAACCGGCTAAGGTCACAAATGCAGGCACAGCCTGCGTAAATTCTCCGGCCGGAAAGAAGCCCGATTACATGTTGACTGGATCGTTATATTGTCCGGATAATATTTGCACGAAAACTCTACCCCTCCTATATCTAGACGTCTGTAATAACTCTGTACTGTACAACTCATCCACACCAAATCCCGGATAAACCGGGGGGTATCTATTTACGCAGGGCAAAAGTAATTCCGAGAAAAACGGGAATAAGTTTTCATCTAATCTCAAGATGGAGGGTGGTGTGAGATGACCGAAGTGTAGAGTAGTCAGAAAAGAGAAAAGAGACGGCATCCTTCCCGGAGTTGAGAGCTAGGAAGGTATATGTGTGTAAGGCCTTGGATTCATCCTTCTTCAACAATAGAACATTCTAAGGTTGTATGTTAGCCTGAACTCGAGTCCATTCTGGGAAAGTAGACTTACTCCTGTAGAACTTCTGATGTTTGCATGCACTCGGGTGTTGGATGCAACAGTAACTGTGAACTTCTCGCCGGAGTTTATGGATGACGAAGGCCAACCAGTGACCTCGACGACTGGAAGTGCAACTCGAGACAACGGTGTGGTTTTCTCAAGTATTGCGGCATGTAACTCATCGCTGAGTTCATGGGCATACTCTTCTACCTCCGAGGTGATTCTGACCATGATGTTACCATGAACCCATGCCAAAATCCCTCGTGTACCAGAGTCTGTTGTTTCCAGTGTAAGCTGGCCTTTCTGACGATGGATCGGTGCTTGCTTGAAATCTGGTGGGTTGTTGTATGCCGTAATGAGGTTTTTGAAGCATGTCTGAGCGCATTCGTGATCCTTAGAGACGGTGACCTCCACTCTCGTTGCTCCATCATTCAAAATCCATTCTGCAAACGTTCCATGCTCAACAATCTCAACCGAGGATCTTCTGACATCCTTTGCAGCGAAGAAGTCGGTGAAATTCATGTTGGAGGATACTTCAGTTGCAGGTGGACTGTGGGCAAGAGCCTTCTGGAGCAAGCTGTCAAGACGAAGTGCTCGAGTGCCGAGCCATCTCTTTGTGACGGAGGACGAGCCAAACTGTGTCTTTGCTACCGCTGCAACCTTCACTGCCTCATCCTCAAACATCCGCCCTGGTTCCAACGTCTCAATTCCCATCAAGGCATCCACATCATTAATCGTTCCTGGCCGCTTATTGGTGTCATTGTAGCGTGTTGTATCCTCGATGCTTTGTGTTGTGAATTTCATGTAGCTCTCCAGTGTTAGCCTCCCACGGTATGGCCCAATGGTTGAATCAACAATCATTATTGGGACTTCTTCGTCTGTTGTATTCACGCCAATGAAGGCATGATTTCCAAAGTGACTCCTTCTGTCATCGTCGTTATCGCAGATCTGGTCTGGGCTTTGTCGTGGCGCATTTCCAAAGAATGGGTTGTTGGTGAGGCCCCATCCGACGAGCCAGTTGGTGTGAATGTATCCCAAAGGCTCCATGAAGTACCAGAGTGTGTTTGATGTAGCTTCACTAAGACTAAGACACAGCTGAACGATTCCAGCCTGGTCGTAGCAGTTGACGGTGCCGTTGTTGTTGATGTCTTCGAGATAGGCGTCCAGTCGAAAGAACTCGCCGTCATAGCCGTTACAGTATCTGTGACCGCCGAATACATTGTCGTACTTGAATCCAAACTTGTTGATGGTAAGCTCAGCTACACGGGCCGGCCATGATGCTGATGCTTGTCCTCCGGAGAATGCTGCCACGTTGCGAAGAAACTTGACTGGTATCTCATTCTTGAACAGAGGCGCCAAAGGATATTTGATTGCGTAGAGCTCGAGTCGAGTTGGATTAAGTGGTATTGTTTGGTTCGTTGCAGTGACTGTTAATGTCCAGAAGACATCACCAGTGATGCCCCATGGCACGTCCTTGTCTGCCCATGTCGGGTCCAAGGACACCCTCAGTCGGTTTATTCCACTCGCCTCAAATGACACTGCTTGTGCAGCCGACGAATCTGAAAGAAGATTGGATTCTGTACCATGCAATGCTGCTACCGTCACGGTCTGACCGACAAGATCCTGCTCAACCTCGACAAATATATCGATTTCGTGAGCTTCCGAGTGGGTATATGCTAGGTCGAACGCTGCAGGGAAGAGTGACCCCGATAAAGCAGAACTGGAATCGTCTTCGTATTGTGATGAGGGGAGTGATGAGTTCCAGACGACAAGATCTGAAGTATCGTAATTGAGTTCACCGTTGATGTTTCTGATTGCGGCTCGGGGCTGAGGTATGGAGATGGCAATTATCTTTGCGTTTGTCTGTAGCTCAGCTGCTAATAATGAGTCTGAAAACAGTAAGCTTGAAGTCGCCATTGTTAGAGTGGACTCTTTGGTGTGTCGAACCTGGTAGTGAAGCGAGGACTAAAGAAAAGTAGAAACCGATCCATCCGCACGAACGAATTGTCGAACTGCTCAACCCAAAAGAATCCATCGAGACCACAGTCGAATAAGAAGAAGTGCAACAGTATTGCAAGCCATGCTTCGGGGTATTTGGCCCATCATAAAGATGTCTATCCAGTAGAGCCTGCCTTCCCAAGGCTCTTGATGGATGCTGAACGCGTACTCCTCAGGACTTGTCCCGAACTAACCAAGGATGCTTGCTGACATGGAGTGGCATCCTGAGAATACTTCGAATCAAAGTTTCCCAAGTCAGTAAAAGATCTATATCCATAGTGGGTTTGAAACATACCTTTATGCTAAAGTGGATCGTTGACCCAGTTTATGGTCACTTGGCGGAGAATAAAGTTCGACGCAGGGCCGATTTCTTGGTTCGGATACGTCAACCTGTAACGTCTCGGTCCGATAACCGACTTGATTCTGGCATTCTTCCAAATTGCTTTGTGGAGACTGCAGCAAAGGCGTTCATAGGACCCCAGGGATCTGCATGTCATCCCCATCTCATATGTACTGAACGCTACAGGTATCCCTGCCTCTGGTGGTCCAAGACGACCGCAATCCCAAATTTCAGGGTCCTTGCCTCTAACATTGGCTCGCTCGCCCATCCAAAAGTCTAGTACATAGGATCCTTCAGCCTGTTCAGATCAGTACTCACTCAACTACTTCCAATCGGATCCAAGTTCATATTTTGGACAAACCTGCTGGGCCTTATTATTGCAATCTTTTGACTTTTGTCTCGTAGATACACCCTCTTACTGACTGTTGACGAATGGATGGAAGCGGAGCGCTCTGCTGGAGAGCTCTTCCTTTGTTGGTGTTGCTTGAATGCGAACGTTCGAACGAGAAGGTTCGATGAAAAGACACAAAATGATGCCGCCAGCATCCGGTCGCTTACTAATGTTGATAAAGCGGCCCTGCCTCGGTGATGTCCGGGGTCCGCCTTCCCCACATGAACTACATGAAAAAAACCGTCCAGAGGCGAAAATTCGAGCCCATACGAAGAGTTTCCGTAACTTCAATACGTAACTACTACGATATCTGAAATACTAGCACGGAGGTTGGAATCCCAGCCTTGCTACTAACTAAGTACGTTGCTCACTACAGGTACAGGTCAATGTTGTGAAGCAGCGAGCGGCGACCGGTGGAACAACGTCTGCTGGCGACATGTTGAGATCCACCACAGATCGATGCGGCTGAACAAACATCTCTCAATCAGTCTCTCTCTCATTGGATCGCACAACGAACAAAAGACCAGACTTCCTTTCGTTTCTCTTTCGCGAATGAATCCCCTTCCTGTTCTCGATCCTCATCTAGCTACAGTCTCAGCCGCCACTGCAAGGGTTGAGGATACGGAATCTGAACTTCGAGATGGTCCTCATTCTGACACACAACGCGATAGTCTATATTATTCATGGGGCACATTTTGGTTATGCTTTTCTGGCACAAAATCCAATGAGAACATTGATGAGGTTTCATTGGCCCATCATGGATCCCATGCAGCCTCGGGCTACGCCGACAGTTCTCTCCCATTTGGCTTCCATCAGCCCCACGAAGTTCCGATCGAATGCATCTTTCATCGTCAATCGGTCTGAGGCGGATGTACATATATTGACATTGAAGGGGACTTGCTCTCCCAGGAGATATACGCATGTCAATGATTGAGCATGATACAAAGCAGTGGCGTTATGGAAGGTCTCACCTCACCGGCTTGCTATTGGAGCCAGCATAGCTACATCATGTATACTTACACCGTGATGCATTATGCTTTCTTTTCAAGCTGCTGTTCTTGCAGATCTGTAATACAAGTACGAGAGACTGCCTGAGCCATGTACTACAGAGAAGGTATTTGAAGAATCACACAATCCCCCATTCTGCTAACCATTTGTACCAGCGATCCTCTCGATTCTATATCTGCGCTGGGCAGCCTCGGTCGATATGAAGCTACACGCAACCACTTTTCTTCTGGGGTTCTTGGTCAACACACTCTCAGCCTCTCCTCATGGAGAACTTTACGCTCGCCAGACTAGCAAAGATGGCAATCGATGTGCAGCAAGTACAGTTACGCTCTTCAGAACAACCGTGACAAGTACTTCGATATCAACCAGGACCTCATCCGTGTATGTTCCCTCGACTAGCTTGTGATGCAAATGCTGATATGGAATTACAGTCTAGTCACGAAAATCAGCACAAGATTTATTCCCGCCGTCACCGTTAGGGAAACTAGATGTACGCGTACGGTCACCAGCCGCACATTCACAATTACGATCTCGGTACCTGGGCTCGGGAAAGCCACTACAGTTTCGATTCCAACGACTATAACCCTGCCTGGGAACGAGATAAAAACGACAGTTCTAGTCACACCTACAACCAGTACCGTTGTTCAGACAGCAAGCACGGTAACCTCCTTTGTTTTAGGGGCACCTGTTACGGTCACTGTTCCCGGAGAAGCACCTCCAGCGACCACAATTAGGGCGGCTCCAGTTACGATAACTGTCTCTGGAGAGACACCAGATCCTGTCACTCTGAAGCCAGATCCGACCACTGTTACAGTCCCCGGTGCAGTCCCTGATCCGGTCACTGTAACTGCTGATCCCATCACCTTGCCGGCCATCACTTCTATCGTAACAGCAGACCCTGTTACCACAACCGTTGCTGGTCCTGCACCAAGCCCAATCACCTCAACCCTCACTGCAGAGCCCGTCACAGTTATTCCATCTCCAATCACCATAACACCAGAGCCTATCATTTCATTGATAACGCTGGACCGAGAGACAGTGACCGCTTCACCAATCACTATAACGCCAGATCCCGTTACTTCATTCATCACACCAGAACCAATCACGGTTGTTCCATCGCCAGTCACAACTACACTCTCACCTATTACTTCTTTCGTAACCGAGCCACCAGTCACGATTATTCCATCACCAATTACTATAACGGCCGATCCTGTCACCTCATTCATTACTGAGGATCCAGTTACTGTAACTGCAGATCCGGTCACAATCGTGCCATCGCCAGTCACCGTAACGCTCGATCCTGTTACTTCATTTATCACCGAGGATCCAGTCACAGTAACGACGTCCACAACAACCACGGCAGACCCAGTTACATCCTTTGTAACAGCAGAGCCTATCACTATTATCTCTACAGTACCAGCTGTTCCCCTTACTACAACGGTTACTATGACAGTTACTTCTGATGCTTCTACGGCGACTACTTCCACCACTTCCACAACAAGCAATCCCGGACCAACCTCAAGCGCTTGCCCTACCGCCTCTCCTCTCACCAATGGCGCATTCACAAATAACATCAACCCATGGACCACGGCCTCACTACGGGGTAACACGAGCGGCTCCTCCTACCAGAGCTCTAATGGTAGATCAGGTGGCTCTTATCGGGTCAAAACTGACTCTAGCTCTGATGACAGTTCCATCAGGCTCTCTCAGAGCGTTATGCTTTGCGCTGGCAGGGATTACAATGTCAGCTTCTACAGTCGAAAGAAGGACGGAACGACATGCGTCATTACTGCGATGATCGGATCAACATCATTGGGCACATTTACAGTTGTGGGTGAACAGTATACTTTGGCGGGCCCTTACCAATACAGCTCTGGGACGGGTGGTACTCAAACGTTCTCGTTGACAGTTACCTGCCCGAGGGATAAGGCGGAGTTGTTTATTGACGACGTTTCACTTATCCTAGCTTAAATTATTTCATCTCACAGGTACCAACTTAAGAGGTACTTGGTATTTAGAATGTTACAAGCACACTACAAAAAATGAATTAAGACCCGGTTTTTAAATCTTATAAACCGGCTGGATGGCCGAGCGGTTAAGGCGCTAGACTCAAGATCGATCTCAATTGATCTTCTCTGCTTTCTAGTAGGGCAACCTGCGTGGGTTCGAGTCCCACTCCAGTCATCATTCTTTTGACCTTTTGCTGCCCTGCTCCCCTCCAATCTGTCAAGGCCTGTTCCGCAGAATCCACACGGGACTCTTCAAAGCTGCAATTCAAGTTGGCTTGCTAGCTTTCCCATTTTCCTGGTGAAGCTGTGTCCAAAGTTTTGAGTGAGACCCTACTTACCTCCACTCTCGACTCTTTTCTTGCTTTGGTCGGCGTGCTCGGAAGTATGGCCATTCGGAAGCCGGCATGAAGGGCTGGATGGCCGAGCGGTTAAGGCGCTAGACTCAAGAGCTGACCGAAAGGTTCTCTTCTCTGCTTTCTAGTAGGGCAACCTGCGTGGGTTCGAGTCCCACTCCAGTCAACAATCCTTTTGGCGTTCGCTCTCCTTGCAGCTCTTCGAAATTCCGCTCGAGTGAAGGTCGAATCAGCCTTTCTGACCCATCCTTGGGATACCCGGTTTACTCCTGGTACTGACAATTGGGATTCCCTCCAGAGTCCAGTTATCCAATGATCTATCGTTCCTCGAGGTTGTTGAGTGTCGATAGTCGGCTTTCAGAACGTGTGTATGGTGTACTCGATAGAATAACCATGCTTTGGTGAAGTTAGCGCATGCTGTTGCATTGTAAGCCAGGAAAAGGCAGCGATTACCTTTATGATATCCAAGATACAAAGGGCTCCCAAACCATAACCAAGAGTAAACCCTTCCCTCCATCTGCCATAACATCACCGAAGGTCTATCCCGGACCTCCCGGCTACCCAGAGCTACTTAAGTCGGCTCAAGTGCATGCTGCTCTCCTGCTATCCAGTGATCCCTAGGACTAACTGCCTTTGCCTTGTTCAGACGAGAAGTTGGTATAGGTGCGTGGATTCTCCGAGCGAGACTGTCATTCAGAGCAGAGCTTCGCTAAGGTGCATCATTTCGTTCGGATTGAGTTGAGATGTCGGGCGTCCCAGTTTGGTGTGTTTGGTCGGATGAGGATCGAAAGCGTGAAGAGTGAAGAGTGAAGGAAGGAATGAAGAGGCACGCCATTGGAATTGAGAAATTGAACTTAATAAACTGTAGACCTGCTACCAACCCATCATTAGAACGTGTGCCAAAAGGAGCACTCGGCCAACCTGGCTGGGGAGACTGACCTTTGACTGTGGCGAAGAAGTATTTCCATCCTCGCTGGTGCAAAGGACGGCTCTGTTGTCCTCGTCACACTGGCTTGCTGGTGACTTTGGATCTTTCCGTCCCACGACACCGGAATTGCTTGCCGCGGGTGACCTGAAAGTTCCAGCCATGAAGAGCGCCTTCTTTTTCTTGGACCTGAAACAACTGAAAACCAGGTTGGACCAGGAATGAGGAGGTGGAATGGCGTCACAAGGCCGGAGAAGTAGACCGGGGTTGCTTCCGGAATGTTGTCAGGGCAACAAATATGCACGTGCAGATTCTTCGACGTTTTCTTTTCGTTTTTCCGCCAGGCTTGTTTGACAGTTGGATGGGACGACTCACGTCAGAAGCGGACGCAGGAATTGGGTTTGTTTGCATCGAGAGATATTCTGCTAGAAGACTGGTGACGATCTTGGGAGAAATGCATTCCTCAGTTAGACATCTACTTCATTTGTTTGTTCCATTGGACTTCATGTCGAAAGGCACAGCACCACCGCTCGTCGCAGAGTTCATTCCGGTGCTGGCCAAACAGTTTTGTGCCGTTCACTGAGAGACACGCGAATGTTAAATGTCGACCCTGTGGACCAACCCAAGGTCGACCGTCACGCTCTCGCTGGGTGACGCGTCCCGTCATTCTTCCAAGTCATCGCCGGATTAAAGATTCCATGATTCCTCCTTCTTTGTCCCTTGACGTGACTGCTCTTTTCAAGAATTCCTTCTAGAGCAGCGGTGTTCTCTTTTTTCTTTCAGGCCTTTTCGTAGCCCCGTCTTGCATGAAGAACTCTTGGCAGTGATCTGGGGAGCTCCCAAATGGGTATTTAAGGAAAGCCTCCCCCATCTCTTTTTCACATCTTCACCAGGAAGAACAACACAGTTCAGAGCACTCCAACAGTCCTCGCTCACTGTGTATATCTTCGCTTCTTCTTCTTCTTCTTCTTCCTCTCTTCACACACTTCTTTTCACTGTTTGCATACCTTTCCCATTGTTCACAAGTTGCTTTGTCGGCTCGTTTGCTCGACCTTGTCGGTGTTTGCCCTGCCTCTTCTCTCTTCCTTTCTTCCACGTCGTCGTTTGTGCAATCTGTTGCTCTCCCACGGGGACGACAGTGCTTGACAAAGACACTACACTGCTTCTCTTAGTAGAAGTGGGCCTGTGTCGGCAAGTGCTGGCCTCCTTGAGGTGCTTCGGTTTGGTCGTTTGTTTCTTGTTTCGCTGGACGGTGTCCAGGTCTGAGCGATCCACACATCGGAAGGATGTTTGTGGTGCATGTCCGTGTCCATTGTGATTGTCGTCTGTCTTTTCCTGTGTGTTTGCACCGTGTTTGTTCACTGGCTCCAGTTGGCTCTTCCTGTTCCTTGTTGGCTTTCGGTTCCTTGTTGCCTCTTCTGCCCTTGTTGGCCTTTTTGCTCCTTGTGAGCTTTCCGTTCTTCAAGAATGCTGCATGATGATACCCTCCCTCCAAAGAACTCACGCATACCCCTTCCCATGCTTTTCTTGCACTTCATATCCCTCTTATTCGTTTCTGCATTTCCCGGCTTTTCATCTGCCCCAGAGCTTGGTTCTGTTTTGGATTTCCTACCTTTGTTTCACTCCGAGGCCTCCTGCACC
This sequence comes from Ascobolus immersus RN42, assembly GCA_003788565.2. NCBI lineage: Eukaryota > Fungi > Ascomycota > Pezizomycetes > Pezizales > Ascobolaceae > Ascobolus > Ascobolus immersus. Next base: position 96,596 of record ML119733.1, on the reverse strand, counting down.
CACGTAGATCGAGGGCAGGCTTAACCGACTCGCGCCGGCTTAACCGGTGGTGTTTGGAGGTGAGGATTCAGAGGCTTTGTGTTGTCGTCGTGAGCCGCTTGGACGAGCGTTATTACCTAAGGTGCACTTTGGGGAAAACGTTCCTTCCCAGGTATGGCCCGGTCATCTAGGAGGTCTGGAGCGGAGCTCGGTTGTGGGTCTGGTGGAAAGGTGTGCGATGCAGGAATGGCTCTGAGGGCAAGGTGGAGTGTGGGAGATTCTGTGGTGACTGGGTGTCAATGTTGACATTTTATTTGAGACACTCTCTTCGGAGTTTGTCGTGAGGCTTGAGAGTCTGAAGCGTTCGAGAACTTTGGTTCTTTTGTGGGTCTACTGAGGGTTTCTGGTTCCCGTTGGCTTTTTTGAAGGACTTCGGTTCTCTTGTTGGGTTACTGAGGGCTCTTCTGTTCCTGTTGGCTTTCGCTGGCTCTGCCTTGCGATGAAGAATTTCGGTCCTTCTTTGATGTCTCTGAGAGGCCTCTTTGGTTCCTGTTGGCTTTACTACCGCTTGCGGTATTGCTCCAGACTCCACATCGCTTGCGACAGCCTTGTGAATCTGGAGAAGAATCGAAAAAGGTACGTTCCTCACTAATTCCTCTCCAAACTCCAAGTACGAGCCCGTCCGGCAAAGTCGTTGCGATGGGTGCTAATAAGACTGTATGCCTTTCTTTTAGTGATGTTCTCAGCGCTGGAGGATTCGATTTGGTTGGACTTGGATGGTTATTTAGCTTAGGACCTGGTTAGAATTAGCGATGGGAATTGATTGATTGTTTTGTCTTACTCTCTGTGTTTGTGATCTCTCCGTGGTTTGCGATCTTTTGAATGCTCTCTGTGTTTATGCTCTCTCCGTTTCTCGTGATCTTGTGAATACTCTCTTTGGAATATCGCGCTTCGACTTCTCGTAGAATTCGAGCTTGTTGTGATGCTTCATCCATGGTGACTGTCAAGATACTCCTTGCGAAGACTTCAGACCATCTCGTCCATCTCGTTATTGTGACTGAACAACCTTCTCAAGCAGCAGTCGTCAGTCAGTCTCGGTGATGGAGGTAATATCAACACTCACCTGAAACCGCCAGCTTGCAGAGTCAGACTGGCGCTGATGCTCATCTCTCGTCTATTTCCTCCAGAGACCTCAATTTCCAAGTATGGACAATGTAAGGCGGATAGGAGGACAGGCAAGGCTCGAGTGCCAGTCAACTACTCCCTCCAGACATCGCAATACGACCAGTGGACAGACAGACGCTTCCTCGAGCCTCCGAATCCCTCCACCTCGCAAGACTTCACGATACAAGCACAACACATCCTCGAGCCTCCGAAGACCATCCGCCTCACGCGAACAAGGCATCACGACATCCCAACAGGCAGCAGCACCGACGACGAATACCCAGACAAAGACAGCGAGAAAAGGCAGCAGGCAGAACAGATTCCCACTCCATTACCATCTATTAATCCTACTAAAGTATACCAACATCGATCCACCATATCCTCAATGTCGCTGGGAGTAAAAAAAAAACTATCCGAAAAAAACCTACCCGATCCGTCGTGACGAACAATCTCCGTATCCTCCTCCTACCACTCCTTCCTGACCTTCCTAAGTAACTCCTCCTCCACAACCCACGGATTCAGCGATATGTGCCGGATCTCCTGCTCGTTGGCGCTGAAATAGTCCTATTTCTTCAGAGCACCTTGCTGGGCTGCAGCGGCCTCTGTTCGCACCGTTAGCATCCATACCAAACCACCTAGAGATCCCAGCCTCCACTGTGGGTCCATCACTCGAAGCCAGCCTCATCCCAGCTCCGACAGCAGTCTGAATCCCACCCTCCAACAACAGAGACCTCCATCAAGCACAAGACAGCAAGCAAACGTACCTCTCCTAGTAGCATCCTCCAACAACTGCGTATCCACCGCCGCAGCCGGCAAATGCACATAACGCACAACACTTCCTCGAATAAAGACGTTCTTGACGGCAAACAGGTGGGGCCATCTCTGCTCTGCTGTTATCGATCCGACTTCGCCGGCGCCGGGGATGGGGAGGGAGGAGTCGCCGATGGTGATGTCTTCTAGCTTGATGTTAAGGACTGGGTAGTGTTAGCTGGTGCTCTTTTGAGGGCTCCGATCTGAGGGTCGGTATCGGACGAGGGGTGGAGTAGAGCAGCAAGGGCAAGAGAATGTATAGGCCAGAGGAAAGAATGGAGAGACGTACACTGGTCAACACTCTTCAGACGGCCGTGTAGTAGGAGGTCGTTCTTCAATTCCACGGTGACTTCGTGATCTACCAATGTGCGGAAGAAACTAAACCGTCAGCATTTCTCCTCTCCCAGTGATGCGTTCAACCCGAAAGCCTCCACCAGGATAACAAAGACAACAGCTCCTCGACATGCTACGTCGTAAAGCATCACCCCCCACTGCTGTTGAATCGTCGCGGTCGGGCCCAATTGCATTGTTGTCGGTACGATCCCAGCAATCCCACCTCGAACCAGCAAACGCGATGCGTCCTCCTTCCACTCCACTGGTTGTATCCGAATCCCACCATCATTCAAAGCACGAGAAGGCATAGCCGTACCTGAAGAACAACATGTCGAATCTCTGTGGTGGTCGTAGACGTTCGGGTAGGCAGAGAGAAACGAAGCGGGGTAAGTATCAGATGGATATTGTAATGCCGGGTCGTATGATGTCAATTGAGTCGTCGGTTTTCGTTTCTTGCTCGAGAAATGATGGGTTCAAGGGATTTCGAGGGTCTTGTTCGAGTGATTTGGTTCGTGAAGCGATGGTGGAGAGTTTCTTGACCGCACTTGCGAGCGGAGGATTCCTGATTGCCAAGATATTCCGAATGACCCTTAGTCAGCGCCCTCCTTCCTGAACTCATTTCAAGCACTGCTTCAACCCTTCCCAGAGGATCACCTTTCGTCCACTCGACTTTCGCCAAATATAAGAGAGGATAGCTTGCTTTCACGGAGACAATCACAGACAGGCTCAAAGGCAGAATATAGAGTAGATGATGATTTATTTATTCAACTGCGGGAATCCAAATGGCCCGTTAAAATGAAGAGAGTAGAGTCCGTAAAGCCATAACGCAACCATATGATTCCCAACCATATTCCCAGTAATACAAAGCATACAATGAAACCTAGATAGAGAAGAGAAAGAAAGACCCATTACATAAGAAACCCAGAAGAAAAAGGAAATGATAATATTCATGGAAGAAATAGCAAAACGCATGCAAGCCAGGACAGCAATCAAAGCAGTAACCGATGTCTATCCAAACTGGAAGAGAACAATTGGGACAAACTCCTTTGTTGGAATGCTGTAGCAAGTTCAGAGAGGATTTATGCCTTCTCCGACTTGTCCTTGGACTTCTTCTTCTTTCCACCGCCGACTGAATGACCAACTGGTGACTCCTTTTTCAGCACTGCTGTCAAAGTACCGGGCTCATCATCGGTATCATAGACGAAACCAACGAGGTAGGGATCTTCTGGATCTTCCGACTTCTACAAGGCAGTTAGCAAACTGACTCTGAAACTAGAATGGAAGGGATTGAACGTACAAACTTCTTTCCGTACTTGGTGTAGATGGCTTCTATCACGTCCTTTACTCTGACACCCTTGGTAGCTTTTGAGACCTTGAGATCGATTCCGACACCAATCTTGATGTGGACCTTGCCCATAGGAGGTTCAGTTGCGAACGTATCGGCGTAGTAGGTGAGGAGTTCTTTGCCCAAAGTTTCGGAGGTTTGTGGTGCGGTGTTGATTTTCCTAAAGAGCCATTGGGATTAGCGTCGATTCACAATGCAGGGACAAAGGCGTCGAGAGAAGAGAGGCTAGCTTACCATCCTAACGGTTCCTTATCTTTCGAGAAGTCGTGAGGTAGCACTGTGATGTTCTTTTCCTCTGGAATTGATCGTCAGCGAATGCTCTTTGCTCAAGATGAACAAGAGAATTGTGGAGGGAATGCACATACTCGCTTCTTCAGCGGTAAAGAGATGAGGGACGTTCGAGACAGATTCCTTGCGACCGTGCTTGTGGGGAGCTGAGTGAGCAGCGGGAGCTTTCTGTACTTCGGCGGACATTGTGGATTTGAGATCGATAGATTGAGAGGGTAAAGAGGCTTCAGAAAGCAAGAGTTGTTGTTGCTGATGGTAGAGCAAAGGTTGTGATGTTCTTGACTGAACACTCGATGGTTGTTGTGTTGAGAAGAAGATGATCGATGATGATGAGGAAAGGAAGCAGAAGAGGGGGATGAGGGGGGGTAGTAATGCACTTTCGAGACGTGGGGTAGGAAGGCCAAAACCGGGCAGGGCAACGGACGGGGTCGGAGACCGCGGTGGTGGACAGCGGACAAACAAGGGCTTGTTCCATTGTCCGTTGCCATAATGGTTGCAGGCTAGAGGAACCGGAAGAGACCTCTTGCCTGTTACACTCGCATCTTGGATCGCTCACACCACCAATCGACTTCCAAATTCGGACCATCCCAGCCCAATCACAGATCCGACGGCCGGTGCCATACGTTAATCTTGCCATTTTCTAATACCCTCTCACACCCCGTGCCGTGCCATAGTTCCTTCTCTTACGACCTCGTTCAACCCTCTCGCTGGTTTCTCCATTCCATTAATTCCACCCTCCTCCATGACGATCATGCCCTCCTCCTCCAGCAGCGTCGGACTTGTCAAGCAGCATGAGCGGAAGATGCACTCGTACAGGTACATCATGTAACCCATCAATTGCCATATTGAACCAGCCTACATTCGATTTACTTCTCCACCGTTTCTCTTGCTCGTATCGGCCTTTCGCGACGTTTCGACTCCTAGCGGAGGGAAGCGGACGGCAGCTAGCAATGCTCGAAGCGACAGACGCCTAACGGAGCGAGCCGGAGTAAGCTCGAACATGCCACCAAAGGAACGGTACCGGAACAACCAGGTACGAACTTTTTCGGAGTGTTTATTCTGAGCCACTGCTAGCCTCTCACGGCAATTGGAGAATTCGCCCACGAGGAAAGGGCGGGAAAGGGCTTCCAAAAGAGCGCAGCACGCCACATGACGCAGCTCAAGCCTGACGTTGGAAAGGTGTGTGGTGGTTTGACGAATCACGCCGTTTGGCTGAGTTGGGACGGGCCGCTTTACTGCATGAGGGAAGGCTCGCTCAATGCGGGGAAACTGCGCTAGGCGATGCCGCTAGAACTGATTGGACCTGGAGCCCTCCCAATCGAAGGGCAGATGGGTCCTGCTTTCAACGTCAATCCATCCTGAACCCACCTTGGAACCACAATCCCATTGTTGACCACTTCTTCAGAATCTCGAAACACCATATCAACATGGAAATGTTCCTGAAACATTCCTCATGATGATTGACAGTGCCAGAACCAGCAATCATCAAATGTCATGCCACTTTTGTGTTCCTGCAGTTGGGCCAGGCGGAGCAGAAAGTGGCATGTTCAGCGGGCGCGAGCGTCATCTCCTCAAAGATCCGAGCTTGTCAACACCCACCCCGTCAGGGCCCTGGGCTCCGAATAATCGGCGCTCTGCACTGTAGATCCATCATCACGAGACACCTGTGATTGCGCAAGTTCCTGATATTCAGAAACAGCCTGTAGCACTCACCTGTGGTTTTAAGGATGGATATGCATTCATCAGTACTGCATCGGTGCATCGGTGCATCGGCACCATTGTCTTACAGCATCATTCTGAATTGGCTGCCTCATTTCAGTTCCCCATCTCTATGGCCTGGACCCCGTCTTAATGATTGCTGCTGTACGATTCGATTTACCCTGGCATCTACCCATCTTGAATGCATCCATTGTCACTTGCCGGCTTCCCCACAACATGCAAGACGGGCGGGTTTCAAGGCAGAATTCACCAATCGTTGGGTTGAACAAGAACTATAAACAATGGCATTCACCAACCAGACATCTTGGGAACATGGAAGTGCGTTGCCTGTCTTGACGGCCTTGCCCTGCGTGCCCACCTCGACCATCCACACTGGCATGCTCTGCCATCTGGAGCATCCCAAGATGCAACAAGTGGATCAAACAACAAGGAGTGCAAGTGGATGCCGACTTGATGTGATTGACTGTTCCGCCAGACATTCAATCACCACCGACGCAGTTGACAATTCATCACATCACAACGAGCGGAGCAAAGTGGAGAAGAAAGATGAAGTATTAGAGCGCGAAGCTTCTATTGATGTCCCATACATAAATCGTTACTAGCATCCTATTGATGAAAGTCCAACTAGATGCGAGCCAGATATACCGTAACCTAAAAAGAAAACCCAGAAGTGAAATGACAAATGCAAATCCGAAAGAAACGATAACTTTTTGTCCACCCGAACCCCAGAAAAACGATAAACAGCCGAGAGTGCTAAGGGAATAAAAATATAAAGCCGAAAAACAGGTTGCAAGAAGATAAAAAGGTGATATCCGGTATCCGTTTGCGGACGAAAGACAGACGAAAGACATGATGAACGCCAAAACGATCGGAAGACGAGCGTTTGGGTACGGTGAACAAAGGAAAATGCTGAATTCAAAAGATTAAAGGTGACAACGAGCAATTTACTCGAAGGTCATCTTCTTTCCCTTGAACTCAGTAACGCTTCCGCGTCCTGGGTTTGGTCCACCGAAGGAACCACCACGTCCACCGCGACCTCCACGGCCACCACGTCCGCCACGGTCACCGAATCCACCACGGCCACCACGTCCTCCACCACGACCGCCGAATCCACCACGTCCTCCACCGCGTCCACCACGGTCACCGAAGCCGGTGTTCTGTGGGCGTGGGGAAGAGAAGTCAGTGCGGATGCAACGGCCCTGGATGTCAACACCGGACATAGCCTCGACGGCGGCAGTAGCTTCCTCGATGGAGCCGAACTGGACGTAGCCGAAGCCCTTGCGCTCACCAGTCTCCTTGTCGGTTGGGATACGGATGTGCTGGATGGAACCGAACTGCTGGAAAGCGGAAGAGAGAGCATCCTCATCAGCCTCGAAAGCAAGGTTGGCAACGAAGACGGTATCGGATGGCTCGGAGCGCTGGTCTCCGTACTTGGAGCGGCGCTCTCCAGCATCTGGTCTTGGTGGACGTGGGGTGGAGAAATCGATGTTCAAGTTGCGACCATCAAGCTCAGTGCCGTTGCGGGCCTCAAGAGCCTTCTTGGCCTCCTCGTGGGTGTTGAACTCAACGTAACCGAATCTAAGTAGAATGTTAGTGAATGGTTCCATCACAGAGGGGAAGATGAAAAGCATACCCCTTGGAACGCTGCTTTTCGCGGTCAGTGACAACACGGGCAGAGGTAGCTCCAAACTCCTCGAACTCTCTGAAGAGCCACTCATCATCAATGCTCCACGAGAGAGAACCGACGAAGAGGGTCAAAGATCCATCGGCAGCTGGCTCAACAGCCTTGGCCTTCTTGACGGAAACCTCGGTCTCGTCATCAGCCTTGCGCTTCTTGCTGACTTCCTCCTTCTTCTCCTCCTTCTTCTCCTCCTCGGAGTCGGAATCAGAGTCAGAGTCAGAGTCGGAGTCGGAGTCGTCAGAGCCAGCCTTCTTCTCCTTGGTCTCCTCCTCATCAGAGTCGGAGCTGTCGGAGTCAGAGTCGGAGTCAGCCTGTACAGTCAGTTAGTAAAGTCCCAAAGTGGTAGTCGCGAAGGCGTAAAGTAAACTGTTACCTTCTTAGCGTCACCGTTAACCTTGGCCTCAACCTTGGTCTCGGCCTCCTCAGAGTCAGAGTCAGAGTCGGAGCTATCAGAATCTGAGCTATCAGCGCTTGCGTCCTTCATTTCCTCATCAGAGTCTGAACCTTCGTCAGAACTGTCAGAGTCGGAATCTGAGTCGGACTCACTGTCGGCCTTCTTGACGTCCTTCTTGACCTCCTCCTCAGAGTCGGAGTCGCTGTCGGAGCCGGAAGAAGCAGCCTCGCTCGAGTCAGAGTCGCTCTCTGGCTCTGGGGTTGGCTCCTTCTTGGACTTCTTCTTCTTGTCGTCCTTCTTGGAGACGACGGCGGCGGCCTTCTTGGAAACTTCCTTGGTGGCCTTTGCTGGCTTAGCGGCGGCGACCTTGGTGGACTTGGTGGAGGTGGATTTTCCCATTGTGAAGGATGTGGATGATTGTTGGTTCGGTGAACGAGGGATGTATAATGACTAGAAGACTGGACGAGTGTTAGAACAGAATACTTCCCTCTGCCTTTGAGTGATTCGGATCGTGCGCGAGTTGTATTGACAAGACAGACATAACGTCTGCTTGATCAAGAGCCCTCAGAACGTAACAGGTATCATTTTCCCCACAGGTCCAAGTACTCCGAAGAATACAAGGAAAACAGCAAGCCCTCAGTATAGCCCCATGGTAATGGTAAAAGCCAACAGGTATCAAGCCCCCAGTGTATCAAAAACCCACGATGCCCGAATTCTCATCAAGAGAGATGGAATAGAATACGAACGTTTGAATGAATGAGCCCTCAGTAATGAATGATCCCACACGTCAAATTAAGCCAACGGATTTCTCAAAAGAAAAGTTTGAGAAGAGAAGATGTGATGATGGAGAGTAAAGGTAACGGAGCGGATGGCGAGAAGAGGAGGGTTCGGGATCTTCTTAAATACCTGTCTGTGGCTTTTGCGACTGTGAAAAAATTCGGATTGAAAAAAGCTAGCAAAAGAAGGGTCCAGGTTTGCGATGCGCTTGGCGACCAAACTCTGTTTGAGTCGCTCGGTATCGGATCTTGATAATCTGAGCGGCGCTTGGCAGCGAGACGCCGGGCGAAAATTCATCGAGGGGACTTAGTTCCTGCCCTTCCGTTTCCGACGCCAGCGACCATGATGATTGTCCGAACCGCCCTCCCCTCGACATCCCGTTGTCTCTTCCTTCGGCCAGTGTCGGCATCTATCCGATGCATCTCCTCCACTTCCGCCAACTCAATCGGAGCAGTTGAGGCCACTACAGCCGCCGCTGAATCTGCCCCACCAGCCTCCGCCTCTCCAGCCCAATCCGCACAGAAGGCGGCCGCTTCAACGATACCGAAATCCTCCACACCCGCCGGCACCGTCCTCAAGAACATCAACTACTTTGCGAAGGGACAGGACCCAGTTGCTAAGGAGGATCACGAATATCCAGCATGGTTATGGCAGGTTTTGGCCGATAGCGAGAAGAAGAAGGGAGCCGACTCTGGCGTCGATGCCGACCTCTACTGTAAGCCGAAATGCTCCACCATCCGGCCATTGACCTTTACCTTCACCCGGATACGAAACCTTATACTGATTTACCTTCTTCTGCGCAGCCAAATCCAAGAAGGCCCGTCGTGAAGCCGCCAAACGTGCCGCCAAAGCCGCTAAACTCGCTGGTCCTACCGAACCCGTCATTCCCCTCGACGAACAAACCCTCGATCTCCCATATGTTACCAGGCCACAGGAGGAGGTCAAGCGTCTTGTTTCCGCTGCTGGAGCTATCCCAGGCGTCAGTCCTACTGGTGCTGTGGCTATTGGTGGAGAGGATGGTGCTCAGGTTGGCTTCGACGAGGCTGCTTTGGCTAGAGACAATGTCAAGAGAATTCGCAGAGACAAGAACAGAAAGGCCATTAAGGAGAAGAACTTCTTGACCTCGATGAGTTAGATGGCTTGATGAGGGTGTGGGCGGCTGGTCGTGATTGCATGGGAGAGGATGTGCTTGGGAGCCGTTGGGAATGGCTACATATCAAATGCAAAATATTTGATATGAGTTATGGAAGCGCATTATAGACGTTTGTACATTACTGGTATGGATAGCATAGGGCTAGCATACATAATCAAGAAGCATAATCATTGCATTTCTAGACGATTGGAGCCTTGTCAGATTGAGCTGGTTGTGTGCGAGCAATACATGATGGTAGATATGGAGTTTGGCAAGTACCCAGTACGCATGAGCGGATTTGGTGAAGAGAGCCAATTTGATGGGAGTGGACTTCCAGAAGACATGTTGCCGAATATGTACCCCGTCAGAAGAATAGCTGGGAGTGAGAAGGCAAGATATGAAGTTACTGGGAAGCATGGGACACGGAATGTTTCTTTGTAGCTTCCTGACGCCCGAACCGCAGTCTTATTTCAACATCTTGCTTGAGTTCACAATGCTGGGGACCGATGATGCACAGCCCAAGCAAAAAGAAAGTCATCTTCGTGCTTGCTCGATACAGCAGTCGCTGGCATTCAACAGTGCCGCAAATTCGGTCAAGCACAGCCCATCTTGGATCTATGTAGGTCGCATCGACTAGGCGCTTGTCCCCAAGTGTATCTGCAGTGAAGAGCATTGATCAGAAGTTACAACAATCACTTCCATACGGTAGTGCTGACCTCCATGAGATGCAAATGTGGAGAACTCCATCGATCAATGCACTCTCCCCTTCCCCACAATTTGCCTCCGGTGCAGCGGAAACCGAACGCAGCCCCAAATGCAACGTCGTTGAAGTAACCTTTTCGCCCAGGCCCGTACCCTGATGGTTTCTCCTTGGGCCCTCACAACTTGCAGGCTATTCATCACACGTTGGACCTTTCTGAACGGAGATTGGCTGGAGTGGGACTCGGCTCTGGCGTGCCAGCCCGTTCTGGAAGCTCCAATATGGAGAAACGGTTTGTGGACCCTTACAGGGAGTACTGCACACGACAGGTTTGACAGGCGAGCGAATGGATAGTGGATACTCAGTAAGTAAGTACTTCATGCGGAGATGATGCAAAACTTCGTCCCAGGTTTACGACGATTCACAGCGGGTGCGATGAGATGGAGATTGGTAGCTTCTGGATGTTGGGTGACCTCGAATTAAAACTCTATAATATGTACAATTAGAAAGAGAAAAGATGCAATGCTCCAGCGGAATCGCTCAAAACTGTCAAGTCAACTTGAAAGCAACGCAAGCAAGCCAATACAAATTCAAACGTGCACGCGCAAAACAGAACAGAGCAAGCAGATATAACATGTATTCCAAGCCGAAACCAAGAACATTGCCAAAATTCCAATCACGATGTCGCCATGCTGGTGGTTGAGGGTAGGGAGGGGGATGTAATGTAGTGCTGAAATGATCATGACATGCTAAAAACGAGTACCAGTGCAGTGCAGGACAGACAGTGTGAAGGACCAACAAGACGATTCAGCGCAAGCAAGTACATCAAAAAAATAATACATGAATATAAAAAAAAGATAAAGGTAATAAAAAGCGAAACCAAAATGAAAAGAAAAAACGAAGAACACCCAACTTCCTTCCCTCCAACCCCTACAACAACTCCCGGTCCATTACGAGGAAAATATACAAATGGAGACGAGGAAGAAGAAGGATCCAAAGCGTGTCAAGGGGATGCAATAAACAACACAAAGGCTTCTCCTAACCGTTCCATCCTGCCGTTCAGACACCGCTGGCGATATACAAGGAGAACCCTATAAAGCCCACCCTCATAACACCCAACCTGATCAATGGCAACCCATCTACATTAACATTTACACCCAAACACCATTCTCCTAGTATCCACCCAATAAGGTCATTAACCTCCACCGACAACATCCCGTTTCCACCCAATTAAGAACCCCATCCATCGAAACCCATTCATTCCTTCATCTCTGGCATAGATTCAGGAAGAAATCTAACCGCGGATGGCCTTGTGCTCAGCGGCGGCCTTTCTGCGGGCCATGCACTTGCTGATCCACATGCCGACGAGGAAAAGAGCGACGGCGCCGAGGACGCAGAAGACGACGATAACACCTGGCTCGCGGGAAGCGAAGTTGTCGCGCTTGACGAGGACTGGCATGGTGACGGTTGAGGAGGGTGGTGGTGAACCGTGTGAAGTGTCTTGTGTGGTAGGAGGGTAGGTTGGTGGATGAGAACTAGAAAGTGGGCAGAAGCGTTAGTTATAAAGATCTCGTAAAAGTTGCTCAAGGCCTGTCAGCATGACCGCCTCATTCGCATAGTGCAAAGTTGTCTCGGATGCTGGGGAGGGGAAAAAAAGGTGCGGTTCCGGACGGAGCGACGAAATGAGGGAGGTTGGGCTCGGGAATTCCAACGACGGGGATCATGAAAGAGAAAGTGTGAATTAACCACAAATTCGTCCAGGCGAGACTAGGCGACAAACAGGTCTAGCTCCAGCCAATTCTCAAACGTACTTCTTCCTGGCAGTTTTCTCGTTCGCGATGCTTGGGAAGGAAGAAAAAGTGGTGGTTTAGAAGCAGAAAAACGGAAGAGGTTGCTGACGTCGAGGATTGTTTGGGGAAAGAGAAAACGGAAGGAAAGACCCCCAGCGCTTCGAACTCGTCGCAAATTTTGAAGAGGGTTGCCAAGACTTTCGCGCCTTCGACGTAATGGGGCTGCGATGCGAGTGGGTCGCCGGTGATGGGGGTGGCAGAAGGTGGGTTGTGTGATTTGGGTGTGATGAAGGGGGAAGGAGAAGAAGATCTCAACTTCAATTGAAAGCGCAATAAGGAAGGAAACAAGGCAATGCTTGGAGATGATTGCCACAAGCCGTTGGGCCGTGAAATGCAAACGAGAATAACAAACGAGCTTGATATCAGAATGAAAGTGGATATCAAAGGGCAATCCGAGACCGCCAAATACCAAACTCAACAGCAAACAGAGAGGGGACAACAAACCTATTCACAGATCCTTAGGATAGTAGAACAGTTGATACTCGTGCCGGCGACAATTGATGCTTTACGCAGTGGTATTGACTGGATGATTGAAGAAAAGTGAATTTCTTAATAAACCGAGAAGCCGCGACTGAGGAGGATGAGTATGAAGAAGAAGAGGAAGAAAAGGAAGTCGAGATCGAGGGGAGGAGGTGAATTAAAAGGAAGAGTAAGCAAGAGGAGAGTAGAAAGTCTTGTGGCGGAGGGTAACCGGCTTTATATTCGGAGGCCGGAATAGGCTGCTTTTTCTCGTCTGTTTGGTCGGTCGAGCTGTTGAAGACACTCCCCAACCTTTCAGATCACACAATCGTCTGTGACAAGCAAGAACAACGGCGACGACAACGGCTGGTTGTCTTTAATTTGACTTGTTTTTAGCTCTTGCGAGGAAAGATATCGCCTCGTTTCCGTGACAAGTGCGCAAAGGAACCACCGACTCCTGGCAAATGACGCCTAGTTGGGCCTAGTTGGAGGATCTTGGATTTGAGGTTGGAATTTGTCAAAGGCACGAGCGCTCCCGTTGGTTCCTTGGGGTCGAGTCTTGGTGTTGCTCGTACAGGCAGCTGCGAGTGTAATTTTGCGGGGTGCTTTTTGCTTTAGTCCGAGATTTGTCGATACCTGGGGTAGAAGTCGTCTTGAGGTATGTATGGAGATGTCTGTTGAGCGTTGTTGTATTTGGAAAGGCTTGACGTGTATAATTACTGTCGATATCACAAAAAGGTGCAAAAAGTATTGCTTGAAGCTCAGGTCCTAGAGGCAGAAATCTACACTTTTTGTAGGCGACCTTCCCGCCTTACAACGACCCTCCGAACCATCTCCGAATCTTGAAGTTGTCTCGTTAAACCTTCAACCGTTACCAAAACCTTTTCGTCGTCCCTCAGCTTGAGCGGTTTACGGCATATTCAATTTCATGAATTAACCCACAGCTCTTTTTCATATTAGGTACCGTACTTCATGAGCAGTCGGCCATGCTTCTCGGGCACGAGTTTGGATGAGCTTGTATTCGTTTGTAGGATCAAGCAAGCTGCATTACTCTGGCGCTGACGTCTGAAGCACATGTATCTTACCAGGCACCAGGTACCGTCGAGAGATTCTAGAGCGGTTCTGCTTTCCCTCCTCTTTCTTCCGGTTCAAGATAGCTTCGTGATCACCTGTTAACCAACATCACAGAGGACAGCCCGAATTGAGGCATATTTGCAATTGCCTTCCTCTCTCTCCGTCCCAAATCGCAATTTCGCTGTCAGAAAATTCGCTAGCAGAGCCCATTCAAGAGCCGCTCATGATCGCCGAAACTTAAAGCAGGCTCAAGTCTCGCCAAACAGCCGTCTCTGGCGCCGGTTTCTACTCACGAAGCGGGAAGGAACATGCACACAAAAGGATTCTTGAACGATGGCGTCCGAAATACTACCCTTTGTGGAAATCGGAGTCGTATGCGGTCTGCTCTTTGGACCTGCTGTCGGTGCCTGCACGGGGAAACTTCGTTTCTTCGCGCTGAGGAGCGGTACCTTTTGTGATCGTCAGGTTCCGCATTAGGGAATCCACTCTCCTTACTGTGGAGCCAATCGCGAGCAGTCGCATAACATCCGCCGTTCAAGGAAAGCTAGACCACTCCCCTAGAACGCTGTAGGGTCCGGTTTAGTGTGCAGAATCGCACTGTGCTAGTAACCATCACGCATATGTAGCGCAGTTGTAACTTCCGAGAACCAAAGAAACAGAACAGCAGAACTTCTCACGACGTCGTCCCTTCTTCGCTGATATCACGACAGCACGAAGCACACAGGGCGCATTTCGCAAGGGCATCAGTAGGGCTGCATCATCAAAAGGACGCTCGGAGAACCCCACATAATCAAAGCCCGATTGCAAAGCTCCGAAGACGACATCCTCTGTCTCGCAAAACAGCCAATCCTTGGTCTTCCTGGGCGGATCTATGCCCCATTCAACCAATCCAGCCATCCCTCACCATCATTCGTGGATTCTGATAAGCGGCCGTTGTCACCGTTTCGATAAGAGACAGGCGGTGATTGAGCGCGACGTCATTGGACAGGGAAGACGGCAACGGTTGAGGAGGACGGAAGACATCGTTTACAAATTGAACCTTGCCTGCTTTGGCTCTAGGGCTATCACTCCTTGAATCCGAGAGCAACCGCCACAGGCCGATGTTGCTCCAGTAACGAGTCGCGCGAGCTAGGCATCTCGAATTGGCAATCCTTTCTCTTGAAGATGATCACTCTCATGAAGGTCGGCTCTGCAACTCTATTAATTGGCGACGGAGAAAGGTACAAGCTCCTCAATTCGTCAAAATAGCGGCTGATACCACGAGGAGAACACACAGGAACGAAGTGTTACTAGTGGGTTCGGCTTCTTTCACTACCTCATGACATACATAGGCTCGCCACAGTAAATCTAAATTGTGGATTGGGCGAAGGGATGCTGAAGAAAACCCAGTTTCTTACTAGCTATCCGTGTATGTTAGGCCGGGCATATCCTATGCAGCTCCTCATTTCGAGCCGTAAATTGCCTTCGTTGTTGATTCACTTTTCAAGGGTTTGCCATCAACTGTGCCATGCTTCGCGTATTCCATCAGATCTGACATTGCCTGCTTCAACTTGCCGTAGGCTTCTTCGGCAACCTCTGTAAGCGAGAATTAGCATCATCATTCAGGTCATAAGGATAAGATGAACTTACGATAGTGGAAGACAAGTCTACTCCAAGCACTTACGCCTCTCTTCTTTGCAATCTCTCCCCAATCCTCATCACTCACACCCAATGATTCCAGGTCCATCCAGATCATATTTGTATCCGACTGACAAGCCAGCTTGCCTCCGAGATTCTTCCAGTACTCTGTCAACTGTTCAACCCGTCTTTGCGACTCCCATAGCTTCCCGCTCAGGAAAGTCTCGTCCAGCCCAACTTCCATCATGGCAGCCAGTAATCCAACTTGTCTTCCATCACCACCGGTCTGCTTTCTGTACCTTTCAACCCTCTTGATATCCTCCTCGCTTCCAACAACATAGCTTCCAATTGGCGCACCGAGTCCCTTCGAGAAACAAACGGTGACAGTATCGAAGCAGTCTGCGTAGGCTCTAAGCATCTCAATAGCCTTCTCACGATTCCACTCAGTCTTGTTCTGACCCGCCTTGACCGAGCTGACAGCTTCCCAAAACCGAGCACCGTCGAGATGTGTCCGCCCACCCTTGCTCCTCACCCAGTCCGTGACTTCCTTTATGGTCTCCAACGGCACAACCTGGCCCTTGATTGTGTTTTCCAAACTCAGAACCCTGCTCCTGCTGAAATGTCCGTCCTCCTCTTCGCCAACCCATACCTTCTTGACCATATCCAGCGTGACCATTCCATCCTCGACTGTTCCATCCGCATTCTTCACAACAGGGACAGTGTAGCCAATTGGCCATGCTTTTGCCAGCTCCGACAATCCTCCGGCCTCGTAGCAGTAGACGTGACTTCGAGTGTCAAGGACAACACTGTATGGACTCGGATAGTGACTGAGATTCGCACGTAGTGAAAGAAGGTTCCCCATGGTTCCGGAGATGACATAGCAGGCGGCTGGCTTGTTGAAGAGCTTTGCAAGGCGGTCGGAGAAGTTATTGGTGTTGATCGATTCGCGGTAGACGTTGTCGCCGAGGGATGTGGTGGGGAGTGTGAGAGAGGCGAGCATCGAAGGAGTCGGCGTCGTGAAGGTATCGGATCGGAAATCGTGCGATGCTGGGGACACCTGCCATGGTGTTGAGCGGAGCGGATCTGTGGTGGAAGTTGACATTTTGCGGTTGATGCGGAGATGTGCGGGCAGCGCGGGGATGGTGGGATGAGGGAAGGCTTTTGAGATGAGGGGGCGATTGAGAGTGCGGCTTGCTGCGGGTGAGAAAAGAGGACGCATTGGGTGGGCGTACTGATTGCGAGGTTATGAAGGTCGACTCATTGTGGCATCGGGGAGTACAAACTCAAGTTGAACTGGAGACTGGGAAGAGATGGGTGGGATCGCGAATGATCGACTCGTTGAGTGCGAAATGCGGCGAGTGGGGCAGTGGAAGATTAGTAAAGCTCATCGTGAGAATCTTGTTTGGTTTTCGAAGAAGCGCTGCAGTTGAGTGGAGAAAGTTTCAATTTTTCGTCCATGCATGAGCACCAAGTCGACCTTCCACATTGCGAAAGCTTCTAGAAGCACACTAAGAGTTCTTAATTGCAGCATTTAATTATTTCGATTTTTTAAGTATAACTTCTAATTACCTAGGTATGAAGTACATACTTATGATCATACATAAGGCCGGAAACGGGTCCTGAAATTCACAACCCATTGGGCATAACCGAGTCTTGAATACCGAAGCACGAACGACACACCAAGGCAACCTCTCTCGAAATGAGCTGCAGTCGTCCTCGGTTCGAGGCAGCCTGTGTAGTTCTAACTTCTCGCCTGGTGAGTGTGCACTGTGTAACTCAAATGGGCCAGCAGTCCTGTTGATCTACGGCTTAACGATATCTCAACCCTTCGGTGTAGCCATAATTTCGGTGCCAATTGAAGTCGATATGAAGCTCAGGTTCCCAGTGACGGAGATTCGATACTCATATCTCATAGTCCGTACCCAGCATCTGATTGTGGTGAGTGTTGCATCGTGATCGCAAAGTTCCGAATGAGAGCTTCAAAGTGGCCCTACAAACGACGTCAGTACATATGCCGGCCTTGCGAAGAGGCATCTACTTACTTAACTTACTCACTAGCAAAACAGTTCCCTACATCTAAGTATTCAAGTTGTTCACCGAGCTGCCTCGACGAAGAACTTTACACGTCGTTTGCTGCTCCATTGCAAGCCCATACCTAATTTACGAATTAGCGTCCAATGATTGTCGATGAGAGCTCGTAAACTAGGAGATATCCCATCGATTCGTTCTCAAGGTCAAGGCAGGTTTTGGAAGAATGAAGAGTGAAGAGAATTGCATTCGCCTGGTAACTTCGGATTCCTCGCTTTCCACCTTGGTTACACGAATGAGGGCAGCTTGAAGGTTACACAGCGGCATCCAAAGTGGTTCGCCAGACTTCGAGATGGTTCGTCGTTAAATGGCATGCAGGAAAAAAACCCAAGCGCCATCACTTCAACACCTTCCGTTCGTCCCACCACAAAGATGGTCATAAAGCGAGTCGTTCACGAAACTTCCAAGGTAGTCGTCGTTCAGGATGCGAAAAGCTATTACCACAGGCTCCAAAAGATCCCTATAATACGCTACTCCGTCAACCAGAGTTTCGATGAGCAGCAGGCGGAGCGGAACGCTCAGTTGAAGGAATACTGGAAGAAGAGGAGAGAAATGGTATCGGAGTGGAAGTTAAAGAATGGCTTGAAAGGCCGTGAGTGTCCCAGTCTCTGGTATTTATGTCCCTATGCTGATCTACTCTCGTCTCGCACCAGCTCCACCTCGACTCTTCTTCAATCCCACACTGCTCGACTTCCGAGTCGGAAAGATCAACCATTGCATCAAGCATCCCGATGCCGATAACCTTCTCAATTGCGCCGTATCATGTGGAGACGACCCGGACGGTGCGGTTGCAGCGACAAGTCTGGAGGAGTTCAAGAGGATGGGAATCGACACGTTACTTCCGAAAAATGAAGCGCACCGGAACGTCATGTTCAACCTGAAGCTCGTCCGTGGTTTCCGCGACCCGAAAGAGTTAATAGGACTTCGGGTGGTACTGTGCTCGAACGTTGCGCATACGGCTTTCAGAGGATATCGGACGGCGGGAATTATTCAGATTGCACAGCAATGGGACACCTGGGAACCTGGACCAAGCAAACAGTATCCGATAGCTCCCTTGGCCACAGAACTGGTAGTACCTCCATCAGAGGCGGAAATCGGAGAACAGCTGGTATTTGAGGGCTATGACGAGGGCCACTGGCTCATCAAACGAAATTCAAAGAGATGGAACTTCTGGACCTGGGTTGCAGAGGGTATCACGACCAATGCAAAGAAGGAGATTATCTTTGACGGGAGTAGGATTGACAATCCGGACTTCCAGTCATTAAGAGACACACCGGCAAGGTTGGTGCGGGTTGGGCTCGGTCCAGAGGGTGGGCTATGCACTGTCCCTACCATTGTGAAAGCCAGAATTCGATAAAAATGTGGTGTATGTAGGTCGGAGGGTGGTAATGGGTGGAATCGGAGGTACGAACCTATCAGTAGTTGGTGATATCCTGTATTATTTGCGGTGGATAGATGTTATCTAACAAAGCCCATCTCTTCTCCTGGAGTTGTCCTTATGACTTGCATAGACATGGCTACTTAATTATGTGCCGTGCTGTACTTCTACAGGGTCGGGATGCGACAGAGTTGCGAGATCCTATTGGCAGAGGGCGAGTAAGTAGTTACTAGTATCACTCCATTGTGGTGTGGAGGAAACGTGTTTGCACGATCTTCCGACGGAAGGTTACCTGGAAATGGGAAATCAGCAAAGCACGGATATTAAAGTTTGGGAACAAGTTGATTGACCGTTTGGTATGCGCCGCTTCTTTGGCTGTCTAGCTCACGGATTCGTGCTCAGAAGTACTCAGCAGTTGAATCGTGGGGAATTGACACTCGAGCATGGAACTTTAACCAACCCGGTGACCAATTGCAATTAAGTGCATCTGATTCGACTCTGCGGAAATTGTTGGCTTCGCTCTGTTGTTACTCGAATCTCGATATTTCACTCGCATAGCCCACAGTGCAAACGTCCATTGCAGTTCATATTGTTCCCCTAGCGGGTAAAACGCTTCCTAAAGGACGTCGCGATCGATCATGAGAATGCTCGGAGTTCGGTGCAGCGCAGTCAGGCACGGCATTGAGACTAGTTCAGCTTCGAAATCTTGCTTGCTTGCAAAATGTGAGCTTTCGTTTCCCGTCGAGGGGTTTCGCTTGAGGAATTGCGAGATGCCCCCACGTATTCCTGATCACGATGCTCTCTGACGCTTGATTCTCAGGACTTCACTGGGGCTGTGCAATTGTGGTGGAACAAACAAGAATGGAAATTATACGCTAGGCACGAAAAGATAGATCAGACTCGAAATCAAATGTTTACTCAGTACTTCGTGTCTTCCTCTTCTTACCATTGCCCGTCTTCTTTGGCTTATCCTCTCCACCACTGACATTCTCAGTCTTTCTTTTCCTTCCTGTCGCCGCCTTCTTCGGCTTCTCCCCACCACCATACTTTGCCTCCAAACCAGCAAGGAACCCGTTCATCCTCCCTTCCTGCCTCTTCCTAATCAATGCAGCTAAGCCTTCCTCCCCGCTCTTCCCCTTCTTCGAACCAAACAACTCCTCATGTACTCCCTTCTCCTTTGCCCACTCCTCCGCCTCCTTCTGTTCGCCCTTAGCCGCAGCCAACCTCTTCTTGATCGCGGCCTTCGTGTTCCCTTTTTTGAACGCCGGATACTCCTCCACCTCACCCTCCTTGATCGCCTCCTTCAGTATCGTCCGAAACCGCTCCTCATCCGCTTCCACCTCTGAGCAGAGAACATGCTCATGGATATACTCCCAGTCACCCTCACCCTCTTGGTAGATCCGTAGCAAATCCGCCCGTTCCTCATCGCTCCCTTGATAGCTCTTCTTGAACTCCTCTACCTTCTCGGCACTGACACTTTCGGCGAAACAGGCATCGTAGAACTCTTTCCAGTTGAAGCCGTCAGAGTCGTGGCCTTCTTCGCCGGTAAGACCAGTGGTGTCGTAAAGGTTCTTGCGAATGGGATCGGAAAGGATAGAGTAAGCTAGAACGATGGTTTGGAACGTGGTCTTTGCGGATGGATCGTTCGGGTTCTTGTCGGGGTGGTGCTGGAGGGATAGCTTTAGATAGGCCTTGCGTATTTCGGCGGGATTTGAAGGCGCAGTGAGGCCGAGGGTAGTGTACGGGTTGAAATCGGGCTCTGGGGAGGGAGTTGTGGACATTTTGATGTTTTTGTGAGGTGGAAAACGGGGAGAAGTTGGTGGTGACGAGATGGGTGGATGAAGCTGAGTTGGGAGGACGCGAAGGGGCTAGTATTAGGTCGCGTCGCAATTAATTAGTGCTCGTCTACCATGGGCGCGTTCGGGCCACGGGCCACGAAGGGGACGAGAGGCTTACTAAGCTACTATACTCGGAGATGGGCATGAAGCGGCATCAATGGGGCTCTCGGGGTTCCTCCAGATCTACTAAGTATCTACTATCTCGAACTCAACTCGATACTAAGTTGTTTATTCCACACTGTCCGTCAAGGAATGTCTTTCACACAGTATATCTAGCCCATTCTGAGTGTTTAACAGCAACCTCAGTGCAACCAGAAGGAGCGGTCTCAAAGCGAACACCGCAATGCAACGTCATATCACAATCATGTCGATCATAACTGATATTGGCTACTTACAAACGTGCAAACAAATGCTCCGGTAAGTACATACTCAAGTGGGGGTGCTCAGAATTCAGAAGTTTGTAGACTCGCTAAATGTTCTTCAAATGCCAGAAGCGAATAAACTCGGATCGATTTCTCTGGCAGATGGCAGTTGGAGCAGAATCACGACTCTCTGACTTCACTTTTCACAGCAACCGAGGTTTGCGCTTTCGGTACATCATAGCTATATGGAGAAAATCGAATATGCCCCTGATCGAGAATAAAAATGGTGCTTTGGGGATTCAGGACACCACCTCCGCAATTTCGCAGACTCATCGAGCAGCAGATTGAGATGGGGGCTCCATGGTCGTGACGCACGGACCAGGTCGTCGAGCGGGGCTTGCCTAAAGAGGCAAATTGGGACGTTTGCTTTACGTTTGTACGCCGCTTCTACGTCAAGAATCATGGAAGATTGGTTCCCATATGCAGGTAGCAGTTAGGGATGTACGGTGACCATTAGATAAGAGGTGCATGGTACTGTCTGTATAGCAGCATTTGTTGATTCGGTGATGCACATGAAGTGAGAGGCTCGGTGATAGTAAATGAAGTGAGGTTCATGCCTTTCATAGTATTCCTGAAGCATATTTATCTGATTGAAATTATAGTTTCGCCTTGTTTTTACCTGCAGCTGGACTGTCTTTCTTTTTCTTTACTTTTTGAGAGATCGGCGTTGATAGGAGGAGGTTCCTTGTCGGTGTATGATGTCGGTATCCTTTATTGGAACAGGGCGGTGTTGCATTCCATCGGATTTTCATGTTTACCGCAGACGTGTTTGACGGGAATCTCGGTTTGAGTCAACCTCCGTTATTCCAGCAACTCGACCCACGCCTCCCATCAGATTGAGCACGCCGCATGGAGAAACCCGTCTTTGTGTGGATCAGTGCCGTTAGATCAAAGCTTGTTTTCTTCTAATCCCTGGCTTGATTTTAACTTTTAGCCTTACCCACAAGCACTCGCCATGGCATCAACAAAGTACACCGAGGGTCCTTCCCAACTTATAAGGAAGGCGATGTCCTCCTTCACAACCTTCCCTTTCTCATAACATTCTGCAAACGAGTCTTCTCCGCAAAGCCTTCATTCCTCAGCAACAAGTCATAGCAAGCAAACGCATTAACAAACACCAAAACACAACACTATCGCAACCCGAACTCAGCGTCACCATGGCCTCCACAGGAAGCGGTAACCAGCCCATCATTCCTCAGAACTTCTTGAACACCACCACACACCCTTCTCTCGCCCTGACGGACCCTGCCAGAGACAGAGACACTGCCAGAGAGACAGCCAGAAACACTGCTATCAACACCGGTAGAGACACCTCCAGGGACAACGAACCTCTCTCCATCAGTACCTCGTCTACCGCCCGCTTTTCTGATCCCTTCTCTCGCAGTCCTGGTCAGGCCGGTTCCTCCAGCTTCTCCAAGTCCCCCAGTTCTCCAACCGCCCGTAGAGGTAGTATCGGAGCTGGCTACATCAAGTCCCCGCCATTGATCCCACCACTTCCGGAGAATCAGGTTTTGGCCGGCGGCTTGGATGATGGCACCAGGAGAGGAAGCGATGCTGTTATTGATGGTGACGATGATGGGGAGATTGCCCCTCTCTCTAAGAGAGATCGTCGAATGAGCCGCGAATGGGACGCCAGTCAAACTCCTCCGAGCAGATTTCAGAAGGTTGAAGGTATGTTTGTCCCTTGTTCTTTTAGGCCCTCCTGATCCTTCTGTGCATGGTTGCTAATGTCTGGTGCAACAGGAAGCATTTTTGCTACACCGGCCAGCAGAGATGGGCATGTTGCTCGCAACAAAGTTCACGGCTTCAAGGAGAAGGTCAAGGAACTCACTGGTATCCACAAGAACAAGGACTAGGAGGGCACGGAACGAAGCACGGCATATCGGTTCATCACATCATAGAGGGCTTCTGATTTCGACCTGATGTTTCGTTCCTCCTCTTATCGTGTGGTGGAGCTTACTCGTTTTCATGCGGTTATGGGTTATACGCAGGCGTTATGGGCTGGGACGGTGGATGCGTTTTTATGGACTGGAATTGCATGGCTAGGGCTGGACTTTGCTGTTATTTCGTCTTTTGGTTATTCGGTTGAGCATGTCATTATGATCCCGATAGCGCTTCATGAGGGTTCACGACTGTAATAGAGTTATGAACATCGTTTACCAATGGCCTGAATGATTTTCTTTGTGAACCGGAAATGGTCCTTCTCATACATTAATGCTTCTTACTTAATTTACTTCTCAAGAGGCACCCCCTGATTGAGTCCCTAGTTCGTAGTTCTTCGATGATGACCATGGTTGATTTCGAGCCAATCGCCATGCTCAATTCGCCATTCGGAAGCGTTCCTGTTCATCTGGTGATGCGATACTTATGCACTGTGCTCCACCATGCTCATACTTAGCGTGCCTGTTCCGCAACTGCGCTGCTGGGCCAGTTCTCAATATCGATATCGAGTGGATCAACGCCATCTGCAGATTTGTTCCCATGCCGTTAGCATCTCATCATCGCAATGGGACTGAGACGTTTACTAGGGCAAACTCCGTGTGCGGATAGTAAGTCAATTTGAGGCTGTGAGGATTATGATTGACTGGCTATCACGACTTTTGCGTCTCCCCTCTTCGTCTCTCTTCAGTTGGAGGAGGCTTCCGAAATCGTAAGTTCGTCATCGATTGGTTCGCCCAATTTTAAAGCGGCTAGGAGAAGCTTGGCCGTCGGCCTGCGCTGAGTTGCGCTGGAACATCGGGGACCAGAGAAAAAGTTCCACGGTCACCCACAAAGTTCCTGAAAAGAGCATCTATCCCGAACCCCTTTGCGAGACTCTTTGATCACTCATTCTACGCTTCTCTTTGCCTTTATCCCGCCGGATTTCTTATCCTTCAGCCTACTTACGGTAGAACTCCAAGCTTACGCTCTGGGCAACCAGACCACACTCCGTTAGAAGGAGCTCATCCCCGTCGCCGAGAGCCTCAGCGCCCTACGTAACATCATCAGCAACAACGACGACAAAGAGAGGCCGCTCATCTCTACGGCCATCCACTCTCACGATCTACCCCTGCGGGTTTGTGCAGTAACGAGCGGGTTGCTCGCGACAAAGCGGCACCGAAGACGTTGAACCAAACCGGATCGATACCCTTATCTCCCGTAACTGGGAGCTGGAAGCTTGTTGGGCGCCTAAACGATGGAAACAGAACGACTTAAGAGGCTACGTCGACGAATACGATATAAATACGAAGCACTGCTCTTGAAACTACAGAATATATCGCTTCGGTCCCATCATCATCACAGTCTTGGAGGAGAATTGGAACGGTACGGAGTTTCCCAGCCATGGCTCGCTAGCATCAGTGTCGACGACGGAAATGGCGGCTCGATTGAACGAGAGAAGGGACTAGTGATGCTGAGGGATCACCTGGTCTTTTGCTTCCGCGATACTCGGCATGTCGTCTTGCACAATCAAAACAAGCCGATAGGAAAAAGGTTGGGAGAGAAATGGCACGACATGTTTGGGACTGGGAAGAAGCTGAAGCAGTTGGAGATTGAACAGGCGAAAATGCAGATTTGGATGACTTGCACCATGGCGATATGGAACTTCATGACAGAGTTGGTGCTTAGCTTCCGGCTGGTAAATGATTTTATTACGAGGGTCGATTATGATGCCGGTGATGGTGAGTTCCTATTCAGAGCCTGAGTGCCACGCTGACAGTGCGACAGATCAATCGATAGAAACGCTCGCCTCGGCCTTCCTGACCTTCAAACTACACATTTTGCCCTTGACGATGGACCAGACCATACCTGTGCAGCAAATGGATTATATTGAACCATGGATACACCTTCGAGAGTTGATTCGGTCACAGTTCGTTCTCATCTTGAACGCATACGCAGCCTATACCTATCGATTGGAGCATGCGCACCGTCTCAAACTCTACTACAAAAAACACCCATCACTTGCGCCGCCATCCTCATCCTCCTTATCTACGGTTTCGGCTGATACCAAAGACGAAGACCAGAAAGAGCCTGCTCCTGATCCAAACCGCCCATTGAAGCGAAACTGGCGCTTCTGCCCTGCAGCAACCATAATGCAAGCCGTTCTCATGGGTACAGGTCATATCCAGCCCCTCAATGATGTCGGGGACGGCGGTCCAGACGATGACTCTGATCTTGAATCCCTCGACATGTCATCCAAGTTAACATTCTGGGACGTTCAAAACATCCTCGCTCCCTGGACCATCGACTACAAATCCTGCTCCCACTCCTCTCCTCCATCCCCAACTCCCACCTCAGAACTGAACCTCAACCCACCAAACTCCGCAACATCACTCCCAGACCCCACTCATTACCCCCCGTCATCATGCTCTTCCTCCGATGACGAAGACGAAACCTTCAGACCTCCAGAGGCATCCGAAACCAAAGACCGCTTCGTCACCTGCGTCTTCTGCTCCCAGATCGTCGACCTCTACTGCACCTCCGACGAGAAACAAGCCGGCCTCGTCTACACCGGCGTCAAAACCCGCTTCTACCGCCGCGAGAAAGGCGAAGTCCGAGACGAAAGCTGGATCCGCGAGATCTACGGCGCCTGCCACATTATGTTTGCGACCGGTGGCTCCGCCGATGAAGGCTACACGTTCTTCGGAGACCCGATGAACGGCAAGGTCAAGACCGGCAAGTGCGAGAGTGTTGTCGAGGAATTCCGGCGCAAAGAAAGCCATGGAGGTATAGACGAAATGCACGAGAAGATGATTAGACAGGACCGGAAGACGTATGGGATGGACAACCTCATCGTCGACCCATGTGACCGGGTGAAAAGGGCAAAGTATGTTTGCAGTGTATGTTTCCAGGAAGGGCGGCCTGACGGAGAGGTTGTGATGGACAAGGAGGCGTTAGAGAATCATCTCAAGGAGGTGCATGGGAGTTGATTACGGTTGAACTTGTTGAGGATGTTACGATGAGCGGAGCGTTGAGCTAGTTCCTTAACTTGTCTCTCTTTTCTTTGTGTCTTATTGAAAAAGGAGGGTTTCTCTGCTTTTTTGTTTTTTGGCTTGATGGGTTTACTTTGTTATGCGGGCTTGCACGGCGTTATTTTATACTCTATTTTTTTGCTGTTTCCGGCCTGGCATTCGCTTAGGTTATACCATTTCCCATTTTCGTTTGTTGCTTCGGTCGTTGCTGTGAGGAGTTCATGGAGGGATGTGCTTGTTCTGGCAGTAGTCGTTGGATTTCAAGCTGTACTGCGATTGATCACGTCCATAGCCACATTCAGTTCAGTTGAATGGGCAAAAGTACTTAACTTAGGCTGGTCTATAATCTTTGATTTCTCCGTAAGAGGCGTTTGATTTGCTCACATCCTATTTTATACAGCGTCGGAACCTTCATCAATTGCCCGATTAGCTCAGTGGTTTAGAGCGTGTGGCTTTTACGCAAGTAGCAACCTCAAGGTCGCGAGTTCGACCCTCGCATCGGGCTTCCTTTTTGCCCCTGGCCCTTTTCTTTTACCGAGAGCAAACTGAAATCGAGTAGTTTGGAGCTATCATGCTTCAGTAGAGCCGTATAGTCACCAACTTTCATGGAAGTGAGGGAGATATGGAAAGATATACCAGATTTTTACCCATGTGAAGCTGTGCCGTAAATGTGCAGCTCCTTGCCTCATGGTTCACCGAAAGCTTGACTGTAGTGAACGTGAATATTCAGCTGGTAAGAGTTCCTACATTAAGAAGTTCTTGGTTAGGTACTTAACTACTTCTTACTTGTTACTACAAGTGGGCATAGTTATGGGCATAAAAATCATCTCGGTGAATCCGGGTTACACATTTGTCTTGTAAGAGGCCTAGTTAAGCAGCTTACGAGCAACTGAGTCGGCTTGCAAAGTTAAGATCTTGCGTGTCAAGTACATTCAAAAGGGCAAATCTGTAAGAATAATAGCGCCTCGATACCGGCAGCAAAAGAAAGCCCGATGCGAGGGTCGAACTCGCGACCTTGAGGTGCCTTTGCCGGCTTCCAATGCTCGAAGGAGATGGAATCCTTTAAAAGCCACACGCTCTAAACCACTGAGCTAATCGGGCAATTGATGTCGCTTCACTGAGGCCATTTTCTGTAGATTTGATTTTCTAGCAGGTTGTTTATTTTTAAGCAGAACAAAAGCATAGTGACTGGAGTGGGACTCGAACCCACGCAGGTTGCCCTACTAGAAAGCAGAGAAGAGAACCTTTCGGTAAGCTCTTGAGTCTAGCGCCTTAACCGCTCGGCCATCCAGCCTGTGATGCCAACTAACGCAAACCCATTGTCCTGGTCCAGCCGGATGACGGAAATAATTAACAACCCAATGGCCCTGAGAGAACAGGTAACTAACTATTATGAAGAGCCTCGGTAATCAGGTAGACTACTGTTCAGAGCACTCTAAGTCTCACCAACAACGTCGTCAATATCACACCCACTGTCTCTCCGTTCCATCTTCCTCCAGTGTGATATCTCCCGACTGACAGCCTTCTTTATCTCATCGGATAAATCTTCGGCACAAGAATGTATGCGTTTTAGATTCTTCCATTGCAAGGATTCCAAACCGGGGTCGGACTGCACGCCCCAGAGTAGGTCTGATCCAATACCAACTGGTAGACAGTCGGACCGAAGAGATCGGTACACAAACTTCAACCATGTTGCATCCCTATTCTCAAAATAATTCGGATCGAGCTTCAAGAAAATGTCCTGGAGGAACCAGAATTCATCTCGAATGTGGTCCTCCCAGAGCTGCTTCCCCGCCGTAACCGAGTCGTGAAGCCGCTGGCAAACCTGTTGGAGTTTGATAACATCCGTTGCTCGAGGCAAAAAATGAGTGATACGGGCTATCAGCTCGTTCGGTAGACCCAACAGTCCAGAGGTGCCTTCGTTAAGGGTCTTATCCTGATTGCAGGTCTTGATTTCGTCGATGATTTCCGTTCTTTCGTCTGCGTATCCACGGTGTGGGAGTCGGTAAGGTGTCGTCACTGTCGAGGAAGCTAACTGTGGGACTCGACCATACGGGAGCGCTTTCACTGCAGCCAGATCCGTCTTGTCTTCATTCCGTTTATGGGAGATCGACTTATTCTGTGCGTATTGGTCGAGCTCTCGAAGCACCGATAGCGAGGGAGGCTCTGGGTATGCAAACACAAACTAATAACCTTTCAGTCAGTTGGAATTTCTAGACATCGATCTAGGCTTCAGCCGGACCTGACACTGTTACGGGGAGATGGGCCACTTACGGCACTCTCCTCATCCCAATACTCAATCCCAAACCCATTGTCACTAAGCCCCGCGATGGTAGCCTTTGCTCTGCCGGTGCATTGATGCTTGTACTTTCGCAACCATCGAGAGTAGAATTGCTCAACAGGCCCACATTTCTCATGCCACCTAACTCCCTTCCGCACAGGTAATCCAACATCGCTGGTGGTGGGTAACTGGTTTCTTTCGAGAACGGCGTCCAGGATCTTTTGACAAGCTTCGTGTATCGGGATTTTGTCGTCATTAGCTTCATCTAGGCAAACCCAGCTAGATGTATTAGCATTGCGCACACTGCAGTTCATCAAGGGCTCCAGGACCACCTACCGCTTTAGCCAATTCAACGAACTGCTCAGAAACAACGTCCCGTTCACTGCATATGCAAGCTCTAATCAATTCGTCAGTGGCTGTGAAGTGTTGAGGATATCAAAACATACCTGGATTGTCTGGGCCTACATTCACCTGCTGGCAACTGGTAATTACCGAAGCTGCATAGAAGGGTGCACCGCATACCAAACAACTGCCTTCCATCTCATTCTTCCTCGTTGCCTGCATATTGCGTCTTCGAATCGGACCTGCTTAAAGTTTTGTTCCTGAGTGGCGGAATCGCGTTTGCCGCCTAGAAAATTGAATCTTCGTCAATCTGGTGCGGACAGAAGCAGCTGCGCAGTATCGCTCTTGTATGATTTGCGAAACTTCAAGTTCGTTGACGTTCTGTAGAGGTGGGCTTGGAGCTGATTTAGAAGTCGGAGGAGAGTGAAGAACTACTTAAGATGCTCCCTTGTCAAAAAAATTGCAGCTGTTAAAGTCCTGAAACCCATTTACTCCAGGACAGAAGTCAGAGGCTCGAACCTACTACGTCATCCAAGCACACTGAAGAGCAGAATGCGCTAACGTGGAATCGTAAAGTCGTTGTTTGACAGCCGAAAGCCGAGCCGTGATCAGCCGATGTCTGTATATAAATGTTACTCGGCTATCAATTACATCAATTGGCTGGATGGCCGAGCGGTTAAGGCGCTAGACTCAAGAGCTTACCGAAAGGTTCTCTTCTCTGCTTTCTAGTAGGGAAACCTGCGTGGGTTCGAGTCCCACTCCAGTCATCATACCTTTTGTTCTCGAAGCTTCTAACGGAGATGTATGAGATCACTTCTTTCTTTATGTACTCGTTCTTCGGACCGTTGGCATACACTTGACCAAGTGCATTGGTGGAAGTTCCTACACCGTATTGTTTTTTTTCAGCGAAATTATTAAGGGTAAAGCCAATCCTGGCTGAGGCGATACGGGATTCTCTTTCAACCCAGTCTTTAGATAGGCACCGACGGCAAAGCACCCGGCCCCGGCAGTCAAAAAGGACAATGTTTCAGACCAATATATACCGGCTGGATGGCCGAGCGGTTAAGGCGCTAGACTCAAGATCGATCTAATATCGATTGATCTTCTCTGCTTTCTAGTAGGGCAACCTGCGTGGGTTCGAGTCCCACTCCAGTCACCAACCATCCTTTTGCCATGCAGAACGGATGGGAAGTACCATTTTTAGGTAGGTCCGGCCAAATCTCAACCGAAAGCTTTTGATCTCCACAAGACTGGAAACGGAAGCACTGAGCTTCTTCTATTTCCACTAATAGACACGAGTCGGGATACACTCTATGTGACTGGAACCAGGTAACAAGCACAATAACAAAGTATATTCCATCCGACCTATCCTATTCATATCATCCATCCATTACCACATCAAAGCAACCGTCTTCGTCTGGAAAACAACCGTATAAACAAAAGGAAAGACCCAATATAAACCCACCAAGAAAGCATGCATCCAAACTCAGGTACCGCTCATCAATGATCTAAACAAGCAAGGAAATAAAACCACATACAATAATAAACAATAAACAAGCAAGAGAATAAGCAGAGATAAAGAGAGATAACCCGAAAGAGAACCCTTTTTGTATGGTCCGGAAACATGTAAACAAGGACGACATATATAAACAAGTAAAGCATAAGTAACCATAATAAATCAACAACATCAGCAGATAACCAAATGACAACGGTAACAGAGCAGGTCTGAAGGGTGAGAACCTCCACAGAGCATATGACCAATATATAGCAAGCATCAAGGAAATAGAGAACAGCAGCCCAAGGAGGAAACAACCAAGGGAACGAAGGGATATTGTGTGCAATCAAAGGCATACCAATAACAGCAAGAGATGAGAAGGGGTAAAAACGAGAGTCAACAAAGCACCTCCAACAAATACAAACCGTAGAATAGGACATCCACGCCAAACCTATCCTGAAACATTCAATCTTCCAACAACAAATGATCATCAAATCATGCAGGCCGTCAAAGCCGAGCCCTTTTTACCTTTTCATACGCTTTTCATTAAACAAATCATCTCGATCCTCCAGCTTCACAATTGGTTCTGTACGTCGCAAAGGGTAGCTGTTGCTTTCCGAGTTCGCAGTTGGCGGCGGTGTAGAGAGTTGAGAATAGGCGCGGTTACCGTCGTTGGTCTTGTCTGTTCTCGGCTTCTTTGGCCGGGTACGAGTACTCGCGAATTTCATCTTCAGGACGGCGGGGGACTGGTTCCTGGAATTTCCTCGCGAGTGGGGGTAGTGCCTGCCTGTGCTCCTGGTGACGCTTGAAGAGGATTGAGCCGAACCTGTCCATGACCGTCGTGGTGCTACTGCCTTCGGTATCGCACTGACGCCTCCTCGTACTGAGTGTTTTGTGTCGTTGTTTCGATTCATTGGTTCGGTCGTCTTTTTCTCTGAGGATTGCAACTCTGAGGACGTCGTGGATTGGGCATTTTTCAATCCCTCGCCACCAGGCGCAGAGCCAGTGCTGACGTCGCTCCCGCTGCGGCTGCTATCGTTTGACTGGAAGGCCGCATTTAACGGGGCCTCCGTCTCTTCTCTGTAGATAAGGGTTGACTTCGGAAGTTCGCGCGGGCGATGAGTGTATTTTCCTCTAAACAACTCGCAAGTGAAGCCGATGAACTCTTTCTTATCTCGCCAGAGAACAATCTCATCTCCGTCAAAGATGCGACAGAATCTCTTTTCCTCCACTTCAACGTCGTTCACCCAGCATGTCCTGGTCCCTTTGGCACCCTTTTCGACATAAACGTAGAACTTTAGATTGCCATTAACCTCCACCGGACTTCTGGACCCAGCCGTCGGTTCGCTGGGGTTGTCCACCTTAATAAGAAGATGCTTTTTCGAGATGTGGCCGCATTTAAGTTGTACTTGACATTTCGGATTTCGGCCAAACAGGATATCGGTTCCTGCGCAACGATAAGATATTTTCTCGATGGAATTTGCAAGAGGCCCTAGTCGCCCCCAAGGCTTCAGAGGAAGTCGGAAATCGTTGCTCCCAGGGGGGCCAATAGATTGGCCAAGCCCACCAACCGGTATCATGGCCTTGCTTCCTAGCTGCCCCTGGTTTCCCACCGGTTTGCTGGTAAGCTCCCGCCGATTGCTGCGTTTAATTGACTTGTTGAATTTACTAGCGGACTCGTCCTTGATGTTCTCAGTTCTCGCATCAAATTCGAGCTCGGAGATTTGGGATGATTTGATGTGCTTTGGATTTCGAAAGGGGTGTATATCTGCATCAGAAGGGAAAGCTGAAACAGCAGCCGAGAAAGCTGTACCGCCATGGAAGGAAGAGTTGTTGCTACAACGCAAGTCGGATATGGAGAGTGAGGAACCCAGGTTTGCATAATGACTGGAAATAGAGCCTAACACCGAGCTCGAGGCGAAAACCGCTACTGAGTGCGCATCCGAATTAGCTTCTTGTGATTGCTGCGATGCTTGCTTCGATCCAAGTTGTGAAGGGCTACCGACAATCTGCTGACCGAACTGACTCGGCTCCTGCTGCGAGTCCATAGGGCTGCCTCCATTCG
Organism: Ascobolus immersus RN42; assembly: GCA_003788565.2. Classification (NCBI taxonomy): domain Eukaryota; kingdom Fungi; phylum Ascomycota; class Pezizomycetes; order Pezizales; family Ascobolaceae; genus Ascobolus; species Ascobolus immersus. The sequence goes on along the minus strand of ML119733.1, from coordinate 64,416 downwards.
GAGAGGCGAGATGGCCCAAGTCTTGTTGAGAATCCATGGGAGTATGGCCATCGCTATACTGTGAATCGGATTGTGAATCGGGCGGCGCACCAAGCTGGGAGGCGAGCATGTCGAGATTACCAAGTATGGTTCCACTCGGAAGATGCTCTGGCTGTGAATCCATTGGACTGTAGTTTTGCTGCGAGTCCATTGGGCTTCCGTCCCCGCCAGGTAGCTGCTGCGATGCCATCGATGAAAAGAGAACTTTAAAGTTCTGCGAGTTAAGTTCATGCGGCCCATCCGCAGCATCATGCAACTCTTCGTCGTCCTCTCCCTCGTTACCGCAGACGGAAGCGGCACGGGAAGTAAGATTACCATCGTTATCGCACGATGCATTGAACAACGGATTCACTGCCTGCGACCCTTCTTCCCAATTCCTTCGAAAGTCGCGAGGTCGGAGCGTAGCGTGCTCAGAGCCGAGCGGGCTATCGTCCATGCGCAACTCTTGAGCCGACTGTGAAAGATTCTCATCTGCAAGGCTGCTGGGAGACGGACTGGCCTCGCCACCAAGATATGGATGCACAAGTGCCTCTGTATCTGAAATGCGAAAGCGTGGCTCAACCTGCAACATTCTCGAAATAAAGTCTGTACACTCGAAAGCTGATGAGGAGTGCTGCTCCAGCAGTTGAATATCATACTGAGCATTGCATATTCTGCTGAGTGTCAACTCCCTGTCATCACCGCAGTCGAATGGGTGTCTATCTGTCAGTAGAAAATAGAGGACGCAGCCAATAGCCCATATGTCGATCGATTGCGTGTAGCTCCCTTTCTTTTTGGATTTTGGATCGCTAGATAATACGATTAGTACGAAATCGTGGAGGGAAAAACAAGAGTACACACTCATCCTTCACCCTCTTACGCTTCTCACCGACGTTGGCCGCCTTCAGATAGTGCTCCGGAAATACCTCAGGAGCCAAGTACAGCATCGTACCACAGAATGTTTTGAGCATACTCTGGTCATTTGCAATTGCTTTCGCAAGACCAAAGTCCGTCAGTTTGACCACCAAAGGATTTTTCGAAGAAACGAGGATGTTTTCTGGCTTTATGTCTCGATGAGTGACTCCTTGCTGATGTAAATAGCCTACAGCCGAGAGCACCTGCGATGCAACACTTTTTACCAAGAACTCCGGCAACACACCATGCGTCTTACGGTAATCTCGCAAATCACCGCCACGGACGAACTCTAGTATGATTGACAGATACTCATCATCATCGAAGTGTTCATGGAATTTGACGATGTTTTCCTAAGATTGTTAGTGACGGACATGACAGCACTACAGGAACGTACGTGATTGAGTTTCGCCATGATATCCACCTCCTTCTGAATAGCACTCCTTTGTGTGCCTCGTTTCTTTATCTGCTTGACAGCAACTGTTTCTCCTGTCATTCTTTCAACGCCTTCATAGACTATCGCAAACGATCCCTATACTTCAATCAGTAAAAGTTTCCCGCACTAGGCAAGATAATTGACCTGTCCAACCAGCCGAATGCACTCATACTTATTGTAAGGCCCAACGTATTTCAATGTTGTCACACGATTAACTCTGGGCCGTGGGGGGCCACCAACGCTGGCATCGTCCGTATCTGTATCCGCTCCGGTGATATTCTCTTCAAACAACCGAACGCGAAAGTGTATTTCGTTTGGTTTATCCGGAGAGACCTTAATGCTCGAACCGTTGCTGATAACCTTCATTCTTGGAAGATCTTTATTGCTGTTCCTTTCGGCACAAACCCGCTCATCATCAATGAAGGTTCCGTTTGAGCTTGTGTCATACAACATGAGGAGATGGCTTTCCTCGTTCACTCTGATCTGAAAGTGGTGATTGCTCAGTTGCGTGGCTGTTCCTAGACGAACATCCGAGGTGGCATGGCGCCCAAACGCAAAACCCTTCGCTTTATCCCGGGGGGTGTCGGCTGTTATACGGAGCGCTATCGAGAGCTTATCGAGGTCGACACCCAGCATGCTCGCCATTTCGAATTCATCCTTCGGTGCTGGCGAAAGCGGAAGGCTTGATTTCGGGAAAAGCCGATCATTACTGTCTGTACATGCCAGAAGTTCGTACTTTCCTTCCCAGAACATCTTGATCACCAGTTCCTTCGCAGTCGGCGATGCGGGCATCAACAAGCATAACACGTCGGGGAAATTCTGATAGTCGACAATACTATTTGTCGGCTGTGTCGCTTCCTGTGTTTGTTGGGTCGGCTGTGTATGCTGTTCCTCATCCTCATCTCCCTCCTCCATGTTTTCGTAACTGCCCATGCCTTGCTGGAGTTGTGATGGTTGTCTTTGTCCCTCGGCGTCTCCCTCCTCGTCTGGGCCTTCCTCCTCCAATGGCGACTCTGTAGATGCTTCGAGTTGCTGTCCGTTCTGGCCCACTATTGCCTTGATCCGTTTTGCCGTGCCGGAAATTCGTATGGATCGACAACCGCTCACTGATGACAGCGAGTCAAAAGACGGGAGATGGATATGCCGTAAAGAAGCCACTGCGAAGGAATCGGCAAACACCTCAGAGGCGAGTGCAAGGATGATTCGGAAACTGAAGCCGTGGATGCACAAGGTAAGACTAGACAGAAGGACTACTTCAGCCTCTGTCACTGTTACAAGTTAGCAGATCTTCAGCATAAGCATGGACGCAGTTGGGTATGGTGCTTCGTACCTCAAATTTGGAAAGCCGACGTGGAATTGTGAATGTGCTTAGCGGTTCAAACAGGCGACGTGGTAGTTGACTCTGAGCAGGCGCGTCTAGCTGATCGGAAGACTGCAAACCGATGATTGAATAGCGTCGTGGAGGCTTGCGAAACTCCAAAAGCCAAGCAGAAAAGACGAGAAATCGTGTCGGAAGGTGGGGGTTAACGGGACGGTCGTGGGCGTCAAGTTTTGAAGTATAGTGGAGACGTGAAGGCGATGACGAGAGGAAAGCTTGACAAGAGAGGAAAGCCCGAATTCCGACGTTGAATTGAATTTATTTTTTTGTGCTTAGAGCTGAAATTGGGGGAAGTGAACAAGAAAGGTCCAAGGCAAGTCAGTAGAATGCGAAAGTGAAAGGAATGCTGAGAAAGTTGAATGACGAATGTTGAGAGGGAGAAAGTCGAGGATGAAGAGAGAAGTGGTGAAAACTCGGCTTATCTGGCGGGAAATGAGGTCCAATAGGCCCAAATTGCGAAAAGAGGACGGATGGTAGCAATTGTACAGCGATGGGTATTGTAGCGACAACTTTTTCTGGCAATAACAACAACAACAAAATGAAAACAAAGAAGCCCGACAACGATAAAAGAGAAGCAGAGGGTAGATTTTCAGGCTTTGAAGAAAGAAGGGGGTTGTGATTCTGAGTTTGCGGGTGGGTTAGAAGGAAAGGGAGGGGGATTGCGGGCGTGTGGGTGGGATATTCGCCTGCTCATTAAGAAAGACTGATGAACATGAAGTCGTTGTTCTGAGTTTCTGGCATGGAGTTCTAGCAAAGACCCTTCCTTTTTGGGTTTGGACTGGAGTTGGTCCGAGAGGTCATGCAGCCCGCCAAGCGGTGCGGATACTGTGGCCCTGACATAAGTTTGGGCGCTCGGTTGCACTCAAGTTATATGTACGAGTAAGCCATGTGAGCAATACTTTGTAGGCGGCTTCCTCTCGTACAGAAGGACCAACCTCGAGGCCCTCAAATCTGGTCCTCAGGTCCGGTGATGGGCGTCCAGGTCCTTTCTCGGCAGAACAGAAACAGCAAGACTTGGAACATCTTCAGCACACTCAACTCCGACTTGATTCGTCAGGCCCGCCAAATTTTACAGTGAGCCAAACTGGTGGAATTCAGGGCAGCCGGCAGAGTAGGTATCACTAAAACCTCAGTGAATAAGATGGGCAGCCTTGTTTCGCTCATGATCATGAACATTACGACCAAATGGCACGTCAACCACCTTCAGACTCATGCTTTCGAAGCATTCAACAGTCATTTGGGCGTCTAGTATAGGAAGAAAACAAGATGTGGTACTACACACCGTACGTACACTTGAGCGGCCAGAAAAGACCCTCTAAAAGCTAATGCTTTGGGTATCACAGGATCCTTCACGTTTGGAATACTGCCTTCTCGGCGCTGGCCAGGGCAAACTGCTTTCGTCCCAACAGGCAAATGCTGTGATATGTACTCACTCGGCGCACCCCACATCTCCTGCATACACAGCCTGCTACACCTATAATACAAGTCCGCCAATAGTAGGAATGCCCCGTCTATGGAGGCAAGCATCTCGAGCAAAGCTTGCTACGTGTAACTGCTGTTTCAACCGATTTACAACCCTCTTCCCCGTACAAGCTAGCAGCAGAACAGTCCATTTGGATTTACATGCAAGCCGGAACAAAAGTCAAAATAAGTCACAAGCACACCTATTTTTTGCATTTCAAGATCCGCAATGGCATTTCAGACGCTTCAGCCTTCCGACTCGTCAGCTCGCCTACATAGTAGCGAGCGACCTCGGCTTCGTAACGAACTTGTGAGGCCACGAATTCGCCAAAGCTCCGATCCTCCCGGAAGGACGACGAAGGCAAGGACGCGCCAGCATTCCCGACCACATATGTATCTACACCACTTCCCTACGGATTGCGTCAGCCATTGACGACCTGTTACTGTGCCCTGTCACGGTCCCCGTCACGATAGCACAAGCAAGCTGAATGCACACAGCAAGGGTCTCATGTTTGCCTGGTTCCCGATGGGGCTTGGCGGGCCATAGGACGAGGCAGTTAATTGGTGGACGCCTTTTGACCCGATGGTTAATTAACATCTTATCTGAGATCCTACGCGAACTGAGAATTCCCGTTTCTGGACTAGCCGCTGTTGGCGTCGGCGCCCGACGCGACGGATGAGGCTACTTTAGTCAGATGTCAAAGTGGGCACTCTGCAGGAATGCATCTCGAGATGAGATGTGGGGAATGGCAAGCGAGCGGCGTGCGTTTGAGACAGGTGAACCGTTCAACGGTATTTTAGCGGGCACTGAAGATGGGGCGGAGTTTGGCATGGATTCATGAGCTCCGGCCGCGGCCAAGTACAGAAGCTTTTCGTCTCATCTTCCTGTTTCGAAACATCTGAGATGGCCCAGCATACAGCAGCGCAAAGACTACCATGCCAATCGATCAAGATATGCTGCCTTGTGCACTTGACATACAGTCACACTTGAATAGATCACACTTGTGTCTCGAACGAGGTCAGATCATAACTAATTGCAAAGTACTTTACTGAACGTTAACTCTAACTTCGTTCAGCAGATTTCATCAAACCTCCCATCGAACCAAAAAGACAGTTAACTAACGCTTATACTACCTACCAAAAATATCTTATAAAATCCAAACAATCATAACCAGTACCGTCATTCATCATTATCATTATCGCTCCCAACGTCGGCCAATGCAAAGAGTCATGCCTAGCACATCTCCACCATATCAAACTCATCGTCAGAGTCAAACTCCTCCTCGACCTTCGCCTTCTTCCCCGGAACAACCTCCTCCTTCTTCTCAACCACAACCGGCTCTTCCTCTTCGTCAACAAGCTCTTCCGTCTTACTCTCCTCGACGACTGCCTCTTTCTCTTCAACGACCTCCAGTTCCTCCTCAACAATTACCTCTTCCTTTTCCTCGACTACCTCGACTTTCTCCTCCTCCTCAACAACAGGCTCCTCTTTCTTCTCCGGGACCAATTCCTCAACAGGCTCTTCCTCACTCTTCTTCTCGCCAGCATCCTCCTTCTTCTCAGCAGCCTTCTTAACCGCCCCCCAAACCTTCTGCTCAACCTCCCTATCCTTCAGCGTGTTCTTCACCACCTCCAATCTCATCTCGATCTTCCTCATCTGCTCCTTGAGCATGATCGCCTCGACTGTAAGGTTTGGCGTCGAATTAGCATTCGTCCTCACTCCCATCGGAGGGACTGGGTGGAATGCCGGTGGAGCTGGAGGTGGTGGCGGTGGTGGAATCATCGGTGGGGGTGGAGGCGGTGGCATCATCATGCCACATGGTCCTGAGACTGGGGTGCCTTGACTGGGTCGGGTAAGTTCAGCCGGGTTGACGGTCGGTGGTGAAGCTTGGGATTGGGCGGCGTAAAGGGCGGACACGTTCGACTCTATCCTCTTCCAGGCTTGGTGATCAAGGGGCATGCCCTGTCTCATGCGGGTTCTTTCCTCTTGGAGATTGCGGAAACTCTGTGCTGCTTCCGGGGTGAAGTGTGGAGGAGGTGGGGGGTTCGAAGGTATGCATTGCTGGGGCGGTTGCGGTTGGTGTCTTTGAAGGAGGGCTTGTATTTCCATTTCGATTTCGGCCAGGGCTTTCACTTCGGCGGGATGTGTTGGAGGGCCTCTTAATAGGCGGTATTTGGCTTCTTGAAGAGTGCGGAACTGCTGTGCTGCTTCTGGACCGAGGGGGGGAGGCGCTGCAAAGCGGGGAGGGAGTGTAACGGACGGAGGTGGAGGAGGCGGAGGAGGGATATAGTAAGGATTCGGGCTGCTGTTCTTGAGCTCCTCGATGGCTCTGTCAAGTCTGTGTTGCTTGATACTGTGATCTGTCATCAGGCTCATCTTCTCAGCTTGAAGCTTGCGGAATTGCTCTGCTGCTTCCTGGTTCAAGTGTGGAGGAGGCCATGGGAAGGAAGCCGCAGGAGGTGCCATAGGAGGTGCCATAGGAGGTCCCATAGGAGGACGGGGCGGTCCTGGATAACCACATGGTGGCATTGGAGGGCGGGCCTGCACCGGTGATACGGGCTTGACGGGCTCATTGCTGGGCCTGGAGCTTCCTCCCCATGAGGTGATCGGAGGTTCGCCTCGGAATTGACTGTTGCAGTCAAGCTTTCGAAGGAAATTTTGCAGCTCATTCAATTGTTGAACGTTGTATCTTGGGAACGTTCGAGCCAAAAGAACGCCATCAGAGGTAAGCGTAGTCATAGGGCCGTTTCGATCCAGTGCATGGAGGAATTGTTGAAGGTTGTTCAGTTCCTGGGCATTGTATTTAGGGAAGGTGCGTGCTAAGAGCACACCGTTATCGGTAATGGGTGGTGGTGGTGCTCCACACACAAGAGTTGGGCAGCTCGAGTTGTCCTGCTCGGCACGAGCTCTCAATATCCTCCGCCTGCCTTGTTCTTCCAGGATGGCTAATTGCTGCTGATATTCTTCGGGGGAAAATGGTTGTGGATTGGGAGGGGAACAACCCAAAATGGGATTTCCCAAAATGGGGGCAAGGCCAACGGGCCCGGAGACTGGGGGAATTGAGGCCATCCTGGATTGTCTCTCCGACTCTTGCATCATTTGGGCGGCACGCAACTGTTGCTGCTGTCGGATTGCTTGAGTATGCATTTGTTGCGCCGTCTGTAGTGCCGCCTGTCGTAACAGTCGTGACTGCATTCCTGCCATAGTTGTGCAGGGAGGTGGGCCCTCCGTTTCCGCTTCCTTCGAGTTGCCATCGTATTGTTGCGCCGTCTGTAGTGCCACCTGTCGTGCCAGTCGTGACTGCATTCCTGCCATAGTTGTGCAGGGAGGTGGGTCCTCCGTTTCCGCTACCTTCGAGTTGCCATCGTATTGTTGCGCCGTCTGTAGTGCCGCCTGTCGTGCCATTCGATGCATTCGTGACTGCATTCCTGCCATAGTTGTGCAGGGGGGTGAGCCCTCCGTTTCCGCTGCCTTCGAGTTGCCATCGTATTGTTTTCCACAAGGGAAAGGGAGCGGCGGTGGGAAACCAGGGCTCAGGGGGCCATCGGTGTCCTTTTGGGGCACTTCCGGGCTTTCACCGTCACATGAAGCCTTTGCATCCTGCTCAGCTCGAGCCCTTAAGAGCCGTCTCTTATTTTGCTGCTCAAGGACCATGAGCTGCATCTGATAGTCCGCGAGGGCATGATTGGATTGATTAGGCCCTGGGTTCATTCGAAAGCGATGAAATTGAGGCACACGAGAAGGACCATCAACTTGAAAGACGTTTGCAAGCGCCTGCTCACTTTCATCCAATACCTACACAATGAATTAGTACCAAAACGTTGATCTGCTTAGGAAGCACGGTTTCTTACCTTCTTCTGGTCGCCTCCATTCGCCGTTACTGGTGGGTTTGCGACGGTTTGCTGCTCAGCTCTGGCACGAAGCAAACGGGCCTTATTTTGAGCTTCTAGCGTTCGAAGCTGTTCCTCATACGCGGCCAGTGGGTTAGGCGGTGTCTTGATGGTAGTTTTCTGGCCCTCTGGTGTTCGGGGTTGAGTCTCTTGACGCTGCGAGGCCTCTTCACTCTCTGTCAAAGGCATTGAGTCTTTGTCAGTTCCGACTGTCTTTTGATCACCAGGTGTACTGGGAGGTGGTTGTTGGGCTGCTGGAGGAGCTGGGTTGTCTTGAGGAATGACAGGGAATGGAACACCTGGACATTGAAGTGCCCGTCTCCGATTCTGCTCTGCCATAATTTCAAGCTGCCGTTGGAAGCTTGCCAAAGCATTTGCAGGAGAGTCGGTAGTTGATGGTGGAACTGGTGCCGAAGTTGTTGGTGGAGCTACTGCCTTCGGAGTTGCGTCTTCTTTTCCGTATGACAGCACAGCTTCGATCTTCTCCGGAGACGCTTTCTGCAGTTCGGGGTTATGCCTGAGAGTGAACACCAGCTTTTCTTGCTGATTCAAACCAGTGAGTTCGGCGAGGACAGGTGCTACATCGATCTCGGTGGATGGCTTGCTGGAGATTGTTTCGAGCAACTGCTTGCGGTGATCGATGGATTTTTGGATGGCGAGTTCGATTGGATTTGAAGATGTTTTGGGGATTGATGACCCTGCTTTTGCCTCTTCTGGCTTGGGCTTCGCAGTTTCACCGGTTCTGACAGGAGGACGCGCAGGCATACAGTGTGCCATCATCGCTGGGTGGGGTAGAGGCGCAGGCTTCGGATACTCTTCCTGCTCGAAAATAGAAACAGGTGGGGAACCAATAGCGATATGGAACCAGTCAACCTTGGTAGGATCTTCTCCGGCTCTTCTGGCTGCAACGAAGCTGTCAAAGGCTTCATGACACTTCTCCCTGGCAGCTATCAGTTGGTTATATAGTTCGACCTGTCTATTGTGATGAGAGTCGGGCAATGGGCGTGAGAGCATGGAGTTCATGCTGGTCAACGTCGAGTGAAATCTCGTACTTGCTTTCTGCAAGATATCCACTGGCGCTTCGATGAAGCCGCTCTTTCGGACATTTGGATCAATCCACATTGGCGGCGATCGAACACGGCTGCCGTACTCGTAATCCGATAACCTGCTCCTGACCAAGCTATCCAGGACGAATTCCATCTGCAGAAGATTTTCGAGATTGGAAGTCTGTTGTTGAGCAACGGATAAGAAGGCGGTAACATCCTCGCGAGCCTGATTGATCAATTCCTCAGTAGATTCCAGCCTTTCACCGACGAGGAATCGAGACCATTGGTAGAGAGCTTGTAGGCCTCTCTTGTGAAAGGTATCGGCGCTTGTCATCGGTCCGGTGTAGACGATCTTGAGATATGTTTTATAAGACTCATCGAACCGGACGACTGAGTCGGATATGATGGAGGGTAGCCTTTTCTTTGCGACTACTGAAACTCGGACGAGAGGCGTATTGGGCCAGGCTGCGGAGACCGGGTGGTCCTTGACAGGCACAGCGCCCACTACAACTTCCACATCTTGACCATAAATGCTCTGTAACGACTCTAAACATGACTCGTCAGTAAAGGCTCGAGAGTGAAAAAGGAAACGGAATAGAAGTGCACACCTTTTGCCTTATTAATAGCATTGCTGTGAGAGTAATTGAAGCGGCCCAAGTTCGGCTTGTAGTCAAGTACAAAGCCTTCGGGGAGTGGTGGATAGAACTCGACGACGGCACCGATGGTGCGTGCTTCCACAATTACCGGGTCTTCTTCAACCTTGACTGCCTCAACGGGCTCAGGTGTTGGTGCTTCGACTGCTGACTCCGGCAACACTTCGGTCTGAACTGAGGCCGGTTCAACGGTTTGTGATTCGACAACGGCTTCGGGAATAGTTTCGCACGATTCGGAAGGCGGCTCAGCTGATGAGATCTCAGTAACTGGCTCGGGTGTAGTTTCGCAACATTGTGTGGAGGATTCGGATTGGACGCTGTCAATAGCGGGTTCGGCTTGGACTTCTTCGATGCTCTCGACAGCAGCTGGTTCGTCTTGGACTTCCGCGATGCTCTCGACAGCAGCTGATTCGTTTTGGGGATCTTCGATTGCTGGTTCAGTGGCAGCTTCTGGCAGATCCGTTGCCGGAAGAACGGTTTCTGATTCGACAACGGGTCCCGGTACAGTTTCGCAACATTCCGGGGATGATTGAGGAGGCTGGTTCTCAACGGGACATTCCTCAGTGTGAGAGGCTGAAGGTATTTCGATTTTGACTTCTACGTCCTGATTGGATTCAAGCTGGTTAACATCCATCTTTGAGGGAAAGACGGAAGTGCTTTTGTTGGGTCGGAGAGCTGGGGGAATGGGTGTGTCTTTATACCTTGGTTCATGCTGCGTTGCGGTGTGATGGGTGTCTGAGCTGATAGGCGTTGTGCTGCCAGTGGGAGCCTGAACTGTGTGTTACTACGTTTGGGCGCGCTGCCAGGTGCTTTCTGATAGGAAGTAACGTAACCACGTCGATTACCTAGCAGGTCCTAGTAACGTTTTTCTCCTGGTCTCGATGATGGAATCAATTGTTCCTAACTATATACTCCATAGTACAGACTGAATCTCCCTTGACTCTAGCTCTAATTATATTTTGAGCAGCTTCTCATGAAGCCGCCCTTACTCGTGCTTTGCTTTTTTGCTGGGGAGCAACCAATACCCAGAGGACGGGAAGCTTCGAAGTACGTATGAAGTATTCTCATGGAAGGCTGCATCAATTTCACCCACAACCAAACCCCGCTATCGGATTCCAATCGAATTGATTGAATTCTTCTCCCAAGTATCGTGGCCAGTGATTTCCGCGAGAATCGTATTCACTGCTAGGGTGCGGCCTCTGGAATGAACACAAGCATCGTGAAGTGTTGTCGCTCAAAGGAGGTTGTTCGCTAGCTGATTCCGCTCTAGTGAGCGATGGTTGCTGTAGGGCTGTGACTCATGTAGCTCACGTCACGCCGCTAGCTCTCTTGGTCGTTTTCGTGTCCCAAGAAGTGACGCCGGTCACCGGTGCGGGAAACCCTGGTCGCGGAGCAGAGAGATCGATACGAGACGAGCATCTCGATACGAGGTGTCCGCACGACGCTCAAACATTCACACACAGTTCAAGGAGACTTTTCATCTACCTCGAAAAGCTTCAAGCACTGGATTTAGACACACATTCCTGAGGACGATTGCGAATTTCCTCAGTTATTCTCGCTTTTGATCACGATAACGCACGATTACCATTCATTCCTTCACACCCACCTTTCAACGATTCGGCACATTTGACTCGCTCTATGAACTCCAGCCTTGTTTCCCTGCACACACGATCGAGACGGCCCAATGTCGAAATTCTTTGGAATGCTGGGGGGAGGAACATGATGGAACAAAGACATTATGGGCGCCTCTGGTGCTAGCTGCTGGTGGTCGCACACGATTCACGGAATAGAAATTGGGCGTATCGCGAGATAAGTGGACTTGAGAAGTGCAACTTTACAGAGAGGAATATCGAGAGTGGGAGGGAATAAGGATGTTTTATGGGCGTAAATGTGGGCCTTCCCCACATCTCGTGCCCTTCATCCGGCCTAGAAGCTAATGTCTCAGTATCTGAACAGATCCCAGGCAGCCGCGGTCAGTTAAGTATGTATGTAGCTGCCTCTCGCATTGTGCAGCGTTCCTCGTGGAGCCTTCACCCATCCTCCCTTACAGACTTGCCCGCGTGCACGCAGGCTGGGAGGCCTTCCTCTTTGTATTTCGATAGCCGTCATTCGCACGGGTGGAATACCCGTCAGTATCCGCATCTAATCTGGAATCAACCTTACTCCTCAGTCGAGGCACAGAGTAATGGTACACGAGACGGCATTGGACAGGAAACAACAATGGATAGGGATTAACATCCGGATATTTGCACTTTCTTCACTCTGCCGTTGTCGAAGAGAGCGCGGTTGACTGCTTCAGGAAAACAATGAAGATGGATGCCGGCTATGGTCAGTGCTTACCCTTGAGAGAAGATCTTCATGCACGATGTTTCTCGCAGAAAGTGTGTACGAGTACATATGGGCAATGCAGATTGCATTCCCAATTGATTATGATTATTAGAGAGACACACAAACATTGTTGAAAGGACAAGAATTAAGAAGCATTATCCATATAGTTGTTCCATAAAAGAAAGTCGTATACGTCGTTAAACATAATATAAACAAGAATAACCAAGTGAACCAAAAAGAAACGTCGACCAGAACGGACCGTCAATGGTGGTATCCTCCCCGCAACATCCACCGGCATCCACAATTCCATCATTAAACATTAACAGTAATCCATCAACGCATCCTTCCAGTCAATCATACATCCACAATCTCATTCCTCCTCCCATTCATAGTCAGAGTTCCATCCAACTCCTGACGAATCTACCATCTCGAGCGGCGTCCGGAGCGTCTGGTGGCCTTGTGTTCCCTTCTGATTTCCTTACGCTCAGTCTTTCTATAGAGATGAGCGGCAACCAAAGCACTGGCAAAGAACAAGATGATGTTGACGATGCCGAGGGCCCAGGCAGCCTTCTGCATGCCGCAGTGCTTCTTGACTCTGATTCCCCATCCACTGTTGTAGCTTGCACTGACGCTGCTTCCGTTGCGGTCAAAGTCGACAGGTCCGCCGTTCCAGCTAGAGCAGTTGGCCTTGCTGATGCCACGGAGGTAGTAAACACCGGCGATGAGGGCTCCGACCATGAGCAGATCGATAAAGGCGATGAGCATGGAGACGAGCGAGTAGCGTTTGAATTGGAAGAGTGTGATGATGGCCCAGGCGGTAGCGATAATAGCGACGATGAAGAGGACGAGGATCTCGACTGGTGGAGTGACGCCGGCATCGGAGTATTTGTGCACGAAGTATGCGAGCATACCCCATATCGGGATGAGGGTGACTATCTGGACAAGTCGGAGGAAGAGGAAGATTGTTGAACCGATCATCGTGACGGTCGTGAGCGTAAAAAGGTTGGTGTTGTTTTGTGTGTTCTCTCGTGAGTGGTAGGTGGGGTTGTTGTTTTGTAGAGTTTAGCTTGAAGCTGTAGGGCAAGATCTCGTTAGCATAAGGTTCCTCGATCTGGCAGGTTATAGGGCGATGGGGAAGGAAGCAACTAACCTTTAGGTTGGGTTTACCAACTTCGTACCTGCAGTAGTAGAAGAGGAAGGCTGTTTGGTGACTGATACCCAAATCAACCTCCAGGATGACCTTCCTTTATACCCCATTTCCTCCCAGCATCAACAAACAAGTTCTGAGACACCCATCACGAAAATCCTCGTATGATTGAATGCCATGGAAAAAATCACCCCTCTCCCAAGCAATCCTCCCAAGCATTCGTTACGTGGTTGTGCATCAAATCACCACAGCGCAATCCTCCCTCACGGCCAGAAATGAACCCTGCCAAATGTCTTGTCACAAATTCGTTCGGTCTCATGACGTTGGGCAAACGAAATGCTTTGTGGGTCGAGTAGCGAGGACGAGTGCGTGGTGGGAGGCTGTGAGTGGTCGAAGCCTGTTTTGGAGAGGCTGTCGAGGGACAAGAGGCATGGCTTTTCCCTTGGTTGCCGTTGATTCGCTGAGGAAGTGCAAGTCCGTGAGAGATGAGCCGTGACGTCATTACAACAAACACACAGTTTACATAAGCCAACCCTACACCGAGGCTTGACTAGCGCCTAGATCTGTCGGACTTGACCGTTGCAACAGGCGCAGGGACTGGGCTTCTCATGGCTGAAGTCATATTTGCCTTGGTGCAGCATCATCAACTTTAATTTATTACGGGCAGGTCTTTTTAAACTTTCTGAAACCTTGATTGGGAGCTAAATCAAGAAAGTACTAATCATCATGTCGTATTGGCTGGCATCCCTGCAGAAGTACCCTCATCTCATGGCTCCAGCGTGGTAATACTGACAGCTGCGACTGTGGCCTCGAATGCATGGTCAGATTAATGGGAATCTGGGTTGACCATTCTAAATTGACAGCAGTCTTTGGTCCCTGTTCTCGCAATGGAGAATTAAGCGCTTCGAAATATGTTGTGCCACAGTCAAATTTCCTTGTAGTTCAGAGCGCTAGAGCATCACGAGCTCAACCTTTAGAGCAATGTACTTGAATATGTGCCTGAGCTGTGCATGGTTGTTAGTTTTCTACCTGCGCAAGGAACTGGACCCTGCAAAACTATGAGCAAACACCCACCAGACTCGGAGAGTTGTACACCATGACGACGCCAATGCCTGTGTCGGCAGTTCAGTGCAGAAACCATGCGCTCGGTGAAGAGCAAAACAGTGGCTGGGCCTCCAGTGTCACTTCACAAGTTATTTGTTGTGGCCATGTAGAGGGCGAGATTCCTCCCCTGGATTCTGCATCTATTCAGGCATGCACCTCAATGCTCATTTCCATCACCAACTCCTCTCCAGCAGCAGCGATAAAGCATACGGCAGACCAGACCAAGGTACTGACAGGACGAAACCACTGGTTCCAAACTGAAAACCGAACAACAAAAAGCAAATTAAACCACAAGATCTACAAAGACCGTATAAGATAGGAAAAGCAAAGCGCAACTAAAAGGCAAGACGAGACCAGCAATAAAATAAGTGTAACACATTAACCTCCCACCGCCGGCAGCTCAACAAGATTGACACAATTAACTTCACGAAACTATCACCTCAATCATCTTTCCCAGCATACTGCTTCTTCACCGGTACACTCTCTACCGCTGATTCTCCTTCAGTCGTCTCCAAAACATTAACCACCACATCCCTCTTCTCCTCGGCCACACTCTCTTGTGGAACTGGAGCCTCAACCGGCTGCTCCACAACCTTTGGCCTATCCAACCCCATGTCGGACCTCAATGCCGGCGAGAATCGCTCGATTCTGCTCCAAGTTCCTTCCCACACCTTCCTTTTCTCGCCATCTTCATCGACAAGATAACCCTCACCATTCATGACCAACAGCGCATTCCTCATGAGTTCCACAACCGCCTCCTCGAGATTCTCGCCTTGTCCACTGTTGACGAGACGGTCTAGAACATCGAGAATCTTGCACCAGACAGAGTTATACCAGAATCCGACTTCCTGATCCTGGGATCCTTCAGTCGACACTGAGGGAGTGGCGAACCATTCCGTCTGATCGATATTTCCCGCCTGAAGATTGTGCAAGAAAAACTTACAGAGCATGTTCGCAGCCTGTAGGCGAGTTTCGGACATCCCCTTAGGATCAGACTGGTAGACTTCTGGCTTGAGGAGGTGGGACATGAGTGGGAAAAGGACAGACTGGAAAACGCCGCGAGCGGTGGTTTCTTGGGTCCTCGAGCCATCGGTAGAGGAGTCTACTTGGAGGGCGCGGGAGAGGAGAGTGCGTTGAAGGGAGACGAACGCAAGTTGCCTGATGGTGCGGCAGGGGTTCGAACATTGGTTGGCAAGGGCATTGAACATTTGGTGCCAGTAGGTTTCCCATGCCTCCAGGCGGGGAAGATGGGATTGGACGATAAGTGTGGGAATATGCGAGGAGAGGGATTGGAGGAGAGTGATGGAGGTGGTGGAAGTGTCGAGGATCTCTTGGTCAGGACGAACGACGCCGGTCGCAGTAGTCGGAGCCTTCTTCATGCCCCGTTTGGCTGCAAGGGCGTCTTGGTTTCGCTCCCAATGGGCGCAGACCTGACCTGCTGTGGCAAAATCATTCAGAAGAACAACGACGTTCTCATAGTTGTCAGCGGTAACATTGTCTTGTGGATTCTCCCCAATGAACTTGAGAATCTGGAAAACCTCTGAGGCGGCCTCCTTCGTGCTCACGAGGGAACGAAGAAGAACCCAGAAGTCCGGGGAGTTGATCATCTCTTTCCGTAGAGCGGATGATGCGGGAGTTGGCGCCGGAGAAGCTGATGGTGTGTATATGCACTTCGATATACCCTTTACGACGGTATCTGCTGATGTCTCTAATGTTGGTTTGTCGAGGATAGCTATCGAATGAAGAACAATTGGGGTATTGAGGAATGAGTGTTGCTGCCAGCCCATTAGCTAAATCGTACGAATAGCAAAGATGTGTTAACTTACATGACTAGCCTGTAGCAAGGAGAACAAGTAGTAAACCGTTCTTGAGATAATAATGTTGTGCACTCTGGCAGCAGATCTGAGGATACCTTGGAGAGCATCCGCCAACTTCTTACCCAATACCTCCGTGGTCTTTTCATCCCGTAAGACGAGACAGGTTAAGAGCTCAAGAACATACACAACGGCTGGATCGTATACATTCTTTGGGTCTACCACAGGCGGTCCACCATTAAGCGTCTCCGCAGGTGTCGGCTCAGCCTTCAGGATAACAAGCTCCGAGCTATCTTCCGGCAGCTGATCAAGAAGGGTATTGACAAAAGCTTCCAGCGCTTCGATATCGAGCTCGCTGTTGCTCTAGTTAGTTCTCATTCGACACCAATTCGGAGAGACAAGGCTTACGCAATATTGGAAAAAACATCGCCCAAGCCACATGCATTGATACAGTCAAGCGTTGTTAGTGTGCTTTCCAGTTCCTCCTCAGAAGGCTCTGGCGGCTCATCGCTAGCATAGCTAGCCAGGTACGATGTCAGCGTCGAGAACAGCCCAACGTCCCTCGACTGTTCTACCTTTGCTACCACTGCTTGAGGAGGTCGCATGGGTATCGGCGGCAGAGCCAAAGCACTTTGAACATTCGAAAAGAAGGGTGGTATCAAGGAGTTTAAGAACAACGCAAGGAGACCTTTGATGATCTAGCGAAACGCGTTAACAACCAAAGCAACAACTGGGAAAGCTCAAGACATACATATTCCCAGCCCTTCCTTAGATGCTTCTCATTCCCGGTTATGACTCTATAGAGGACAACCGTGGCCAACTGAGCCTTGGTGTCTCTACCAAATCGTACCGCCAGCTCACTGACCATGACGCTGTTTCCGTTTGACTGTACCTCCGTATTCAAGCTGGTACTGGGCATTGGTGTATTGCTCAAGGTGCTGATATTACCAAGGCACCTGACGATGTGATCCAAGCACTCCGTAACGCCATACTTTGCAGCAATAGTGGCACACTGATCGAATCCAGTTATAACCCTAGTAAATACAGCATCATCGGTTGCGTATGCGAAAGCATAAGACAAAGTAGCGACAATCGGCCTCCATGTGGCTTGGAACATATACTCATCGTATACATTCGTGTTGTCGCACAGAACCATGCTACCACAATGAGATGTCTTCGCGATGAGCTCTTTCCAAGCAAGATCGAATGCGTCCTTCGTGTCATGCTCCTCTGGAAGAATAATCTCTTTTGTCTTGATGGCATCGTAAATACTCTGGAGGTACTCTACAGCAAAGTCCTTTCCACCGTTCACGCCACGGAGATTCCGCGAAAAGTCGGTGAAGGTCATTCGATTTTGTTGCTATCACAAAAGTTAGCCATTGAGTCACTTCGCTTTGAGCGCTCATACCTTAACATTTGGGTTGTGTTGATCAGTGTTCAACATGATGATGGCATAGCAAAGGACGAACACAGCATCCTCATCAGCGACTTCAGGAGGGTGTCCATCCGAGCAGTACTTATCTGCAAAGGTGACAACAATCCGCTCAATCAACTGGGATTCTCCGGGCAACCTGAATGTCTCCAACAACTGCCGCAGCGCTTCGTCAACTCTCTTGCCGTGAAAATTAAACTGCTGCATGAACGCCTTCAGGATAGCATCGTGTTCCTTCCTAGAGATGTATTCACCGATGACCTTCTTGTTCAGCCTTGAGCTAGACAGCAGGAACTTGGCGATGGATGTTGGATTCTCCAGGTCATCTATTAAGCCTTCTTTTGCCAGAAACACAAGACCCTTCTGTGGCTTCTTGTTGAACTCGTTGGCGCCCTGGATAATCGTTTGCTTGAGAGCACGCTGCTGCATCAGTTTCTTGGCGTCCGGGTATCGCCCATCGGTTTCATGCTCATCCTCTAATCGGTCTGCAATGTTGGAAATGTAGTTGAGTAATGAATCCAGACAAAGCGGGGGAACATTCGTAGTGCTCCACGTAGCTGAATCTGGGAAGGCATTCCGGGAGAGTAAACCCACAAGATCCTCACACATATCGTTCCTATCCACGTCACAATCGTAGTTGACAAAAAGCTCTGTCATAAAACCCGGCATCCTGACCAGCTGGCAGATATTCTCTATCATCGCCTCTCTAGCATCAGGCCTTCTCGAGCCACCTTCCAGTCCCAACTTTTGTCGCTCTTTGACCGGCACAGGCGTCGACCTCCCACTGCCACCGTTGGTCTGCGGCGCCGCTGGTGTCTTTCCCTGTTTAGGTCCTAACGGTACGCCCTCGTAAAGAGCAGGATCAATCCCGGCTTCCCTAGGAATTTCCACCCTTGGATACAGGCATGAGATAACATAGCTCAGGTAGAGCTCTTGCTGCAACTTCAATACACCCCTGCAGGTTGCAAAGAGGGTACCAACAACCCGCAAGGACTGAGCCAGGATCGAGGGGTTATCGGACTTGACGAGCTGCAACAAGAAGCGACAGAGATCATCTTTCGCAGTGGCTGCGAGGCTGGGATGTTTTGCGATCGATGGTCCAGCAGTTTCCAAAGCAACATCGATCATTCGAAGGGACATTATTCGCACACGCTCGCTTCGCATTGTGTTGTGCGGATCCAGCATGTCGACAACCAGCAC
Organism: Ascobolus immersus RN42; assembly: GCA_003788565.2. Taxonomy (NCBI): domain Eukaryota; kingdom Fungi; phylum Ascomycota; class Pezizomycetes; order Pezizales; family Ascobolaceae; genus Ascobolus; species Ascobolus immersus. The sequence goes on along the minus strand of ML119733.1, from coordinate 45,596 downwards.
TCGGAAGAGCTCCCGAATCGTAGGCAAGCCATATGGTCGTATTTCCGACTCATAATCAGCGTCTATATCAGCCTCGGCGGTAGGTTTCTCAACGAGCACAGTAGGTATAGCGGATTCTGAGGCGGCGTGCGATTCTCCAGAACTTTTCGGTTCGCTAGTCGGCGTATCGGTTCCCTCACCATTCGTAGCCTCCTCAGTAGTAACCTCAACGACAGGCAGCGAAGGATCCATCTTCAGCTGGTCCATATCTTCCTTTGTATTTCCCGGTAGCGTTTCCAGATCATCCACCTCAATCTCCAGTTGCTTCAGTCTTTCGAATATGACCTGAACCATGGTGATCATGGTGATCTCTGCTCCTCGTTTGAGAACCTCCGAAACTTTCTGCTGGCAGCAAATACTCAGCGTCTTCTCCATCATCAGGCATACGCTTTCGTCGCCCAGTAGTTCCCCCCCGGGACCGGTAAGCATCTTCTCCATAAGGTTCAAGATCCGTACGAGGACGACTTCATCCTGCTCTCCTTCGAAACGACAGTTGGTGAGAGCGGCCGCCAGCATTTGCATGGTAAGCGGTAATCGAGGAGAGTTCCCGTTGATGATGTTGTACGATAGGAACTTGGTGATTGATATCAATGCGAGACTCGTAATATGACCGGGTATGGAGGATGCGCGTATGACTTGAAGGAATGGGTGTAGGAGTGAAGGGGTATCGTAAGTCATGATATCTAGCAAACGGGGACATGGTCAGCAGTAGTTTCAGCACCACGGCACCCCAAACTACCATCAGAGCGAAATAACATACCTTTACAAGACGCCAGTCCCGCCCGAAGCTTGGAGAAGGCTGCAATCAAAGGATTATCCTACCATCTTGCATCAGTATTCCCCTTTCATTGTCGTCGCTCTTTCATAGTAACAATCCCAGAGATTGGGGGGTGGACTCACTTGGATGCTCTTTCCTTTCTTCCCCCGAAGGCCCCATCTATTTGTAGCGAGATCCTCGGTGTCTTTGTTGACTTTCGGCGCCTTTGCACTCATAGGTGTCCCAGGCAAGGGAGTCGCAGGTCGTGAAGTATCCAGCAGATTGCTTGCACTTGCCGAAGCGCTACCACCTCCACCGAGTATAGAGGCCACTGATGAATGAGCCCAACGCCCACTCTTTCGCATAGCTGAAGTGATGGTGATGCATTCCGTTGTGACGAGAGCGATTGGATCTATGGCGATGGTGGGTCTATCGGGAGCGACGTTGCCATTGCGTGAGCGAAGTTGTTGAGTCGAGGGAAAGTAAGACGAGGGGGAGTTCATTGATTCGTTCGCTGCAATCGTCGGAGTAAGTATAGGCGGTCCCGCAGTAGTTGATGTCATGTTGGGCGGTGAATGGTCCACTGTTGGGACGGTGTTGAGAGAGGGGATGATCGAAGGTGGGTTTGGTGGCCTTTGGCGGGTTGGATATTTGTCACGTGGTCCTCAAGTCCCGTCCTCGGAAAATTGGCATCACAACCGTTTACAGTCGGCGTTTGAGAGACAGATCGCCTGTGAGCAGAACCGCGAGCTGGAATGCTATGGTTGACTTTTGAGTCGCAGCCCATTCACCAGACATCGTCGAAAGTGCAATGCGTACGGGCTTTTTTCTCCAGCCTTTCGAGTTACAACGAGGACATGAGGGTATGTACAGAATGTTAGCTCAACGGAACCAAATAAGCTTTGGCCAATTGTTAGGCGAGTTGGTTAATGCACGAGGATCATTGACATGAATGCAAGCGGAAGGCACCGAATCTAAAGAGCAAAGCGAGAATAGACAACTGATTGATCATAAAGACAGACCGAGCTTTGCGGCATCCCTCAACCCTCGTTTAAAATCCTCTTCGATATTGGCTTCCTCGACCCTCAACTCATCATCCAAAGCCTTTCTTCTATCCTTCCACATCCTTGCCTCCTCCTGTATCCGTGCCTGGACGTTGCTACCTTGTCCCATCTCCTTCTCAAAGGCTGCTTTGCGAGCATTCCTAACATCTGACACCTTCACCAAATCCTCCGTCAAAGACCTTGAGAAGCTGTTTCCAAGCGCTCGCGTGACTGGCTCAAGCTCGTAAAGCGTTTCTCGTGCTCGGTGCGAAAGCGATTCAAGTACTGTCGACTCGGCCAAGTTATCGTGGACGGAAGAGATGTCGAGCAAATGTTCGGTGATTGAAGGTGGACATGGGTGTACGGCCTTGCTCAATGACACAGGATTCGGAATGGTGGAAGATTCCTCTAACATGATTGAGACAATTGAGAGAGAGAGAGAAAGAAGTAGTTCCAAAGAGAAAAAAAAGTCCAGTTCTATTTTATTTACTGTAGCTATCTGCGAAGGGCGTTAGCCTTTCGTACATTCTAATCACAAGGCAGCAAGTGAAATAATGTGGATGTTCTCAGAAAAGCCGATTTACTCCCCTCCTAACACAAAGCCCGTCCACCGGCAATCTCCCTCGCCACAAAACGTGGAAAGTTCAAAGGACGAATGGCACACAACCGTCTTACTTCAGATCCAAACCATCTTATATAATACCGGAGCTTCCGAAGAAGGCGGCGCAGAGAGGACCATCCATAATAAAGCTGGGGGTAGGAGACTCGTTGAATGGATTGACTGTTGTAATCATAGAAGGAGGAGGGGTTCGCGATGCGGGGTAATTACCGATTGTGAGATTCCTAGGCTTCAAAAGTTCGTTAGCAATGTTCTCCAAAAGAAACTGGTAGCGAACAAAGTGATTTGGTAAATGCCAGATCAGATGAAGTGATTCATTGGTAAAAAGTTTGTCTTCATTATTTATACAGAAGCAGAACTGATTAAGTGTATCATCATAAAAGCAAGGGAGATGGTGTAAACTGGGGAGGGAAAGCATACCTTATAAAAGCCAGTGTTGTGTTGAGAATTCCAAAGAATCCTTACCGCCTTGACGATCCAGTTAGTCAAAGTCCAACGAATCGACGTGATGTTGCGAAGCAAGTAAAAGCGGAGAGATCAGATGGTGATGCATGTTGTTCGAGGCTCATTGTTGAGGTAACCTCAATCACCGAGAACAGTGTGTGTAGATATCATCATGAAAGAGACAAGAATGTGTATCCAACTGAAGGAGAAAGAACTCACAATTTTGCTTGCTGTCGAGGGAAAAGAGTGACGGGGAAAATCTCTGGCTTATAAGGCGAATTTTCTTAGCGCGCTGACTAATCTTGCCCTTAACCCTATGTTCGCTAAGTCACGTCACGGGTAGCGAAGGCGTCAAAGGCAGATTCTGGCGGCATGGGTAAAAGCATGGGCTGCCAGCGGAAGTGTTCGTACGAAGGATTCAGACTGGTCTATTCGTATGTAGAGTTGTTTTGTAAGTAGCCAACTGGAAGACCATGATTCGGCACACAAGTGAAAGTGAAGGGGTTTCTTTGCATTTCGGTTGAACAATGTTGTCATTTTACGGCTCTTTCCTCGGCACCCCGCGTGCATCATGATAGAACGACACAACTTCCTCGCTATCCTACTGACGTCTGAACTCGAGCCACCCGCTTATGCACTCTCAGTCCAATCCTCCTCCTCAACCACGTCAAGGTAGGAGGGAACACCGCCCCAACCATACCTGCAAGTTCCACTCGAGCTACAATGTCCAGTTGAGTACAATGTTCCATTGCCATGCAGGTTGTATTGAGTAGTGATGTTGTTTCTACCGGTACCCGTCAAACATCAGCATCGCCCTTTCGCAAATCACAACCATTCCAGGAGGCACTTACGAATCTACACTCTGGTAGTTATACTTGACTTGTAAAGAACCATTGCGTCCATACTCTCCAGCAACATGTAAAGCCTGCACCTCCGGATGCTCTGGTGAGCAAGGCCACCATCCGTCTCTCGGACCTGGCTCGCCAAGTCCACGCTTCCACTCATGGACGCATTCGATAGGACCGAAGCAGGTGTTTGGATCGTAGAAAGTAAAGCCAAAGATTGAAGCGTAGATGTCTGGCGGACGTTGAGAGGAAAGGGTTTCGTAGTAGGTGGTTATTTCGTATTGCTCGGAGGTGTATGGTGCGGGAGATGGGACGCATTGGGAGAGGGCCAATGGTGCTGCGAGAAGAAGAAGGAACGGGCTGAAGATTGAGGTGAGCATTGTGTCCTTGTCTTCCGGTGTACTAGTATTGAATAGATGGCTTGTTGTATCCAAAAGTGAGTTGCTGTAGAGGATGCGAGCCTATTCTTATACGTTTGAACATTGATGGGGGGAAGTATTCGCCGTCGAACCTCATCCAGAAAATTCTCGGTTTACATGGCCTGATTCGAACCCTATAGGCAAGGATGATCGAGAACTGCTTCGGCATAGAGTTGTCCGACGTAGTACTTGATGGCGTTAGCATGTACATGAATGAATACGGGGTTACATACATACCGATGTGCACTGCTTACCGATTGCAATTCGTAAGGCAATCTGTCATCTTGTCTGGGAAAACCAGAAGAATGGCTTACCTTACAGTGACAATCAGTAGCCCCAAGCAAGAAAGGTACAACGTAAGTAGAGTGTAAATTCCTGATGTCTTGTGCCCAGCTTTTGGAAGCTAGTCACTTAACAGACACAGAGTTGTTCTGGAGGCCAGCAGTGGCATTAATACCATCGAGCTTATGGGGATCATGATGATTTCGTTTAAGCACTCAGAGTCCTTTGATCAATTTGGTGGGGGCATCGGTGATGATGTCTACTACCCACACGTCGCACTGTCACACAGTATCTCTTCCGAGCCTTGGTCCACCCACACATACATGCATACCAACTGCAATATCAATCGGCCGAGGGGAGCATTGGCATCTCGGAATCTCGGAGCCGAACGTGTTGTCAATTGTTTTTGTCGATTGTCTCATATGATTACGCAGACGAAATATGCTTGCTCAGATCCAACCAAAACTACTTACTAAGTAAGTAGGTATGATTGATAAGGAAAGGTACAAATTTCCAATTGCTGACATTGGATCCCGAACATTAAAGGTCCAGCAAGCATCGTTCCGCCAAACGCACCTTAAAAGGCGAAGGGAGGGTATTTTCTGAATAATGCTCAAAAGAAAGACAAATACAAGAATCTGGGTATCATTGTTAAAAAAGTAGCTCAGGTATGTGATCTCCTACTTCATAACCAGCGCCTTGAATATGCTGTCCATCAGGAAGTCGACGTCCCTCTCCCAGCCTTTCCGAAGATATTCTGCTCCAAGCTCAATCACAGACTCAATCTTTCCTCCCTCATCAGGCCAGCCCGTTATCCTTGGCCAAGTCACAAGATGCCCCCCAAAGTGCATCATAGACTTGAAAGCCAAGTCTACTTTACCCTCCTCGTATTCTCCGAGTTGCGATGAAGGGTTTCCCGTCTCGTTTGGGATGTTGGCTGTATACGATCGTAGGAAGCCTTCAATCATCTGAATGCCGTTCTCGTTTTCGTAGAAATGATAGGGCAGGTACAGCTCTGCTACCATCTGTCCCAAGTCGAAATGCGGCGGGGCAAGTTTGCAGAGTTCCCAGTCGACGATATTGATTTTCTTCTCCAACTTGTGCTTCACATCTTGCCGCGTCGGCTCCACCAGATCGCATGGTACTAAAACATTGCCTGTCCAGAAGTCGCCGTGGACTATGGTCCAAGAGTCGCGCTTCTCGAACATTTCCTCTCTCATGAAGTCCTTGACTTTCTCAATCAACTCTTTCATTTCTTCCGTCGCGAGTGATCCTGTTTGAATCTCGTTGGCAGCCTTCATCAGCCAGTCATAGAAGACCGTAAAGCTAATCTCTTTAGCTTCAACGTTCTCATCCCAGTCTGCTCTCAACTGCAATGCAGACTTGTTGTCGGCAGACCGCCCTAGATTGTGCAGCTCAGAGGCAAACTGACCCAAGGAGCTTCCGATTGCGCCTGCCTTCAGCGCTGACAAGGAACTCCGTGTATGAGTATCGATAAGGGCGGCCTTGAGGGTGATGCTGTCTTTTACATCCTCCACTATCATGACGGCATGATCTTCAAAGTACTGGTAGGTGGTCGGAACACCCACAGTCAGGCCGCCATCGAGATCCACCCGCACTGGCCCAAACCCCGTAGAAGGTGCTGAAAGGACCTGACTGAGCATGAACTCCGTTTTCTACCATCCGTCAGTAAGTTTTGAAACAGCGCCCTTTGAGGTGAGGTGCTCCGTACCAAACGGGATTGTGGTAGGCGAAAGCCCGGATGACCGGCAGAGAATTGACTCGCATGGATGGCGATGACGGATGGCTGAGATGGCTGCTCAAAACAAACTCGAAAGATGTACTTTGACGAACCACCACTCAGGAGCTCCAAGGGTGCGGATATGTTGTGGGGTAGAACCGTTGAAAGGAACTGGCGCATGCCGTCTGCCGTCGTCAAATCGAAATCGCTGTTTGAGGTCGACATTCTGACAAAGGTTCGCACTGTCTCGATTATGTCTGCTGAGGAGGAGTTCGTAGGATCGCAGAAGCTCCAAAAAGAAGATGTTTTCGATAAAGTTTGAAGGATGGGGAGGATGAAATGGGACGAGTTTCTTTGGACGACTCATTTCGAATCATTCTTGCGCTCCAAAGTAAACAACGTTGCCACAGTGATTATCGGGGTTACTTGGCGGGTTAGATACGACTTCTCAGGACATTCACCATTCTTTCTTTCACAGGAAACTAGTAAGTACTTCAACAAACTTTTACTACTGGCCAGACACAGGAACTCTCTCGATTTGACAAGCACTGAAAGCCAAACCGCACCGCTCTCTGGAAGGAATTATGCTACATTAATGCATTGTCATCAATGTGTGCCTATTCCGGAACTCGTGTGCGAATTCTTGATTACTTGTACGGTGACGACGGACGATCATCCGGAGCCCCCAACGCCTTGAGGCTGGGTCAAGTTGGTATTGGCCATTCAACAGTATTTTATGGCTATGTAATGTCGGCCCTATTAAGAAGTCATCATCTTCTTCCACCAAACACCACGACCTCCCGAAAGCTCTCTCGATTCCACGAAACTAGCATACGATCAGCTCCATGTCGAACCAAGCAAAGCAACAAAAGAGAAAGAAGTCGAAAACGGGATTGGAAAGCAGCGGCGATAAGGGTATTCGGCCGACTGATTTGGAAGGGGCCATTGTGATGGATCAACAGACTACGAAGGGCAGCGAGAAGGCGAATAAACGGATTGATCCAATGACGGTCTTGCCTCTTGAGGTGTTCTCTCTGGTGCTCCAGAACTTTTCCTCAATGCGGAGCATAGTCGCACTATCAGGTGTCAGCAAGCTTTGGGGGCAATCTCTGGGAAGGATTTGTAGACCTGGATGGATTCGAACGAATTGGGGAATGGATATCGACTGGTGGAGGAGTATGGACCGTACGCGCAAAGCATCGGAAACCAATGACTGGGATAAGTTCAAGCAAGAGGGTAGGTGCTACCATCTTCGATTGCCCAAGCTAACACTCTGCACAGTTCGCAGCTGTTACAACCTCAATAAAGGGTTCCCTATCTCTGGACTGGTTGTTGATGACGCCCATCGTACCGGTCCCACCATTCTTTGCGATGAGTTCTCGGCCGCCATCACCGAATCAGGCCGAGCTTTTGTTCAACAAGTTCTCATAATCCATAAGAGGAAGAGTGGTATGGATGGTTTGCCACAAGAGGAGCAGTTTGGGCCTGCAAATCTGGTGCCGCGAGATGATATCCTCGCAGCATGCGATGAGCATAGCGTGCCACTCTATGATTGGAAAATGCGTTTCTGGGCAACTGGTAGAACCCAAATTTTGCTGTACCTTGAGCAGAACCTGACCAGTCGCGTTGACCCCAAAGAAAAGAGAGCAGTGTATGTCCTATTATATATATTCACATGGAGAAGTCGCATGTTCCGCTAACGAGGTTGTTAGGTTGCTTGTGTGCGTATGTGCTAAGACGGGCAGAATAGTCTGGTCTCGATCGAGAACAAGGATTCGAAGGTACAAGCATACGGAGAACGAACTTCAGGAAGAACAGTCGATAAACCATTCCATGGAAATACCCCTATACTATTGGCAAATCGAGTCAGTGTCACACGGATTAGCTCGAACATCTACTGCTCTATTTACATACCTTATTCGACCGATACAGGACGACGAGGACGGCATCCATCCCCGACAAATTGTACCCAGATTTGGTCGGGTAGTTGACGACCAGAAGTTTTTCTATCCTCCTTATACTATTCACATCAGAACTCTGGATTTGAAAACGGGCATGACTATCGACCCATTATCCTGGGACCTCGAAAATGCTGGCTACGGAAGGTCGACAGATACGGCTTTTATTTCGGACTTCCCAACGACTGTCGGCATGAACGGAGCACTACGGCTGCTTGCTTTGTACGATCTTGTAGCTAAGCAATGGGAGTTGAGGATCCTAGATTTGACACGGAAGGTCATTCTTGCCCGTTGTAAACCCTACTGCAGCTTGCCAGAGGAACTAGGCGCCCGTCTTCAACATGACACAGATTGGATGGCTAGAGCAGGAAGTCGAGGATTGGTATCAGTTGCTGGTCTACAGAGCCTTAAATTGTCGACTTATGACGATAAGACTGTAGCAATGGGACCTTGTACAGTTGTTTCAAAGACCGTGTACATGATAGCTACACAGACGCTATCAATTTATTCGTCAATGACTCCAGCAGAACGCGCCTCGTCTCGGCTTGGACTGGATGTTGTCAGAGCCATATCTGTGGATGTTGAAATAGCAAATGATGGCGAGGTGATTAGAGCGAGGGCGTCACCAAAGGAGACATCGGTATATGAACGCTACAGGAACGATCAACTGAATCCGAGAGCTCGATTGGCCGTCGGGTACCGCCATCGAAAATCTCTGATTTCACCTGTCCAAACCATGAGTAGTTACCATCGGCCAGGCGTCCGGGTATGCCGCCGAGGATGGACGAAGATGATTGCACCGCGGATTCCCTTCACGGTTGAAATGCTCCCTTACAAGGAGACGGAGCAAGATAAGAGGGTTTTGGAAGATGGCAGTATTGTCTCGTTCTGGACATGGAGGGAGGGACAAACCGGTCAAATTGCTTGCAATACGCTCATGCTGCTTGCGCCGGAGCCAAGTGGCAACGAGACTATTGATAGAAGTTGGCAGGCTTATTACAAGGAGAGGGACATGAGTTACGAGGAAGTAGAAAGACATCGCAGGCAGCCGTTGGTGAGGAAGGTTAGAGAAGACTGGATGGGCCAGCCATCGGCGACTGATTTGCTCACTGTGCAAGAAGTTGGTGACGATTACATTGTTCTCCGTGGGGCCGTCTTTTGGTTTTAGTCTTTGGAGATGTCTCTACTCTACCAAGTAGCTGATTACAATTCATTACAATATGTACTGGTCCTAAGTATGTCGACTATCAAGAGATTATTATGATATCCATATCTAAACATGGCGAAGAAAAGAGAGTCACTAACTACCAAACAAAGGAAAGCGTCAACAAGGCCACTGCTCATCACCAACACCAACCTCCTGGCATTCTTCCCCGTAAAACACCTACCTCCCACCCATCCAAGCATCCCAGCATATCCCTCCTTACCCCCTCCACACCTCCCGCTTCCGCAAAGTCCAAGCAATAGTAACATTCCCAACTCCAATAGCTCCTCTCTCTCAGAACCGTCCTCAAAACGCCCAGCTTCCTCATAAGTCTGTCAAGTTCCGCATTTACCTTTGGAGTCCGTACCAAAACCGGCATCACAGCTTCCCAGAGATCGTAGAGTCCAAATAGGGCATCACTTAGCTGCTTGGCAGTCGGCTCGGCAGTGGGTGAGAGGAGAAGAGTAAAGTGAGATATAAGGCCAGGGAGGTGATCCTGCCGGAGTTGAAGCGCTTGTGGAGGAACGAGTGATTGGAGGAGGAAGAAAACTTGGCTGAGAAGCAAAGGGATTGGGGGGTCTGGGTCTTCGGAGACAGAAGAACGCCTGGAGGGTGTAGGATCGGGAGTTCGGGCAGTGATATTGGGAATGCGAGGCTTTGCGGGTGATATGGTGAAGGATTGAGAGGTTATTAGGCGTGGGCGGGTGATAGAGGGGAAGTTGAGAGAGGTAGGAAGGTGCATGGTTGGGTTTTGGGGTGCTCTGGAAGGAGCAGGTGGATTCAGGTTAGGGTTGGGGTTTGCGTAGTTGGGATATGGGCGGTAGCGAGGGTTCTGGAGAGAGAGAGAGCTGCTGTTGCTGCTTACGGGGCCGACTGGAGAAACAGTGGTAGAGTAGGAAGCTGAATAGGAGTTCGAGTAAGACTCGGGAACGTAAAGGACGCTGTGGTGGTTTGGGCGAGCCTCTCGAGCTACGGTTCGGACTGCGCCTGTTGTCTTGGTCTTGACAGTTTCGATTGGTGTCGAGTTGCGTCGTTTCCAGGTCCTCTTGTATGTGATGGAGTATTTCGAAGGCAAGAAATAATCCATATGCTCCGGTTCTCCGTTCATGCTGGACAAGGCGAGAGGCAGATAGATATGTACGTATTCGCAGGTATGAGGTTTTGTGCCTAGGCTTTGATAGGCTCCTGTGCAGATGGCGTATGCAGCGTTCCTGATGTCAGTTGAGATGTCAGGGACTAGAGATGCGTCCGTTGATGGATAGAGGATAGTTTCGTGATCGGACGAGATCATCTGGAGGGGATGGAGTTGCTCCGCCTGAATGGTAGTAAGACGAGCACGTGGGAATCAAATGGCTGCAGAATAAAAAGGAAGCAACCCTATATTGTCATGTCAGACGACACTCCACCAGCGCAAAATGCCGGGACGCAACGAACAGTCTACAGTGAAACGTCGCACCTCCAGTTATCTCCAAATTATGATTCTGTTAGAGCAGGACGAAAGGTACCACGCGCCAAAGTTAGGAATAGAGACAAGACCCTGATATGCGGCATTCAAAAGCGGACTGGAGTAGAAAACATCAACGGTTAAATCATAGGAAAATCGTTTCCGACATGCAATCGTGATATTCGACTCTCAAATCTAGCATCCAAAATACCTTCCATCAATCCACCTCCCGCCCCACTCACCCCCGGTCCCGACGGAAGCGACCACGGCCTTCACTTTCGGGAAGGCTCTACTCAATCTCCCTAATCCAACTCTGCTAGCCAAAACAGAGACGAAAATAATCCTTTCCTCATCGACACCATAATCAACCAAAACTCTCACCGCCATCAAGGCACTCGCACCCGAAACCATCTGTGGATCCAAAAGAAGCACATAGTCGCTCTTCAGCGCACTTTCAGGTACAAGCTTTTGGTAGTGTAACTCTGGCTCTCCAGTACGGAAGTTGGACTGAATCAATATCCTGCCAACCCTCACATCGGGTACCACGCGCCTCAAACCTGTCTCGAGTGTACCGCCTGATCTCAGAACTACGACTGCTGACACCGAAGCAGCAGGAGTCAAACCAGAGTATGGGAGATCGTAGGCTGTAGTGATGTATTTTGGAGTGCAAGGAAGTTCGTTCATGGCGGTTTCGATAAGGAAGGCTGAGAGGCGGTCAAAGTAGAAGATAAAGTCCTCGCGCGAGGTGTCGTTGTTGTGGATGATGGTAAGTATGGCTTTGAGTTGTGGGGCATCGGGAAGGCAAATGATGTTCTTCGACATGGGCTCGTCGGCAATCGACTTGCCCAGTAAGTCAAGTTCGGAGACATGCTTGCGTGACTTTGTAAGAAGAGCTCGCTTGATGTGACGGATCACCATGTTTATGGCGACGGTATTGTCGAGACCGCGAGGGATGAGAACGTCGGCGTTCTTCTTCTGAGGCTCGACGAACTTTTCAAAGTTGGGCTTGACGAATCCAGTCCACTGCTTCATAGCACCCTCCACACTGCCAGACGTTAGCCATCACTACCCAGAGCCTGTCACTTCACTTACTCTCTTCCTCTGTGCTTTACGTCTCTGGCCAAGCGCCGGGCAAGGCAAACATCCTTATCAGTCTCGACAAAGATCTTCATGTCCAATAACTCCAGCACTCTGGGATCCTGAAGCGCAAAAATTCCCTCCAGCACCAGTACATGGCACGAATAGATGGTGGTCGTTCCGGGTTCGCGGTTGTGTTTCTCAAAGGAGTAGATGGGGATTTCCGCCTTTCGTCTGAAAACGAACCGATCAGCATTCACTTCCAACACAATACCGCTCCGCAGATTCCTCAACGCACCCTGCTTTGATGTCTCTCAACTTCTCCACCAAGATGTCGAAATCTATAGCGTCAGGCGAATCAAAGTCGAACTCGTTTCGAAAGGCCTGCTCTCTTTGTTCGGGCGACAGAGGTTTGTAGAAGGAATCCTATGTAGCCATATGTAGCGACCCGTTTAGCCTGCGGACTCGAAACTCGTAACAGTGGACTTCAAGTTGACGGACGAACCATTGACAGAATGACGACCCATGGCAAGTTTAAAGAGCTGACGATTCGAACCGCAAGACTAGTCTTTCCAGACCCACTGGAACCGGCTATTCCGATAATCTAGTGGGGATGTTTAGTTGAGGCTGTCACTGGAAGAATCGGAATTTGGGGGTTTCTAGTAGGTAATTCTCCGAGACGAGTCGCTAGAGTCTCTCGAAGGAAGAACGAGAGGGGCTGCTCACATGGGTATCCTGCCATGGCGGGGTATAGCGAATCGACATCTTTTCTGAACTTGTTGGTGGTGAGAGGGCGGTCGGGTATCTGGTAGAAGGAATGGAAGAGACTGCAGCGCTTGACGAAAGAAACGAGACGAGCCGTAAAACTTTGAAGATGGACTAGGAAAGGGAGGAGATGTCAAGCGATAAGGCTGATAAATCCGTGAGAGGCGCACATGTTTAAGTAAGGACTGGAGATGTTTGAGAAGCAAAAACTGCTGCACCGCGCGGAAAGCATCGGGGGGTACGAGGCTAGGAGCAGGAAGGAGCGGCGACCTGCAAATCGCTTGATCAAGGTTAGCTAGTCTGCCAAGTCTCTTTGTGTTCACCTGATATGGGCTAGCTCCAAGCTCTTGGACGCGTCCGTTGTCAGGTGCCTGTGGACGGGCCACTGGAAACACGAAGATTCGCCAGCAAAGGCAGAGGGGACCCCCAGCAGAGGGAGAGAGGCACCCTAATTTACAGAGGGAGGCCCTGAAACATCCCACTAAACCCGTTAACCCACCAAACCACCATCTCCATCCTTCACCTGCGGTCCCTACGAGCATCCCTTCTTTTTGTTTGCACTTTTGGACTGCTGCCGAGAATCAGCATCGACAGTTCAACGTCCCTCTTCGAATTCGTTCTTTTTCAACTTTTCAGTTTTGCCCCGCTTGTTCTCTCCCGACTGCCGCCGAACCTTTGGTGAACCGAAACACCCCCCTTTAATTATCACCACTCATATGAACATCGCCGCCATTCATTGAGTTTTCACCACTACAACATCATGGACGGGCCAGTAGCTCCGGCCAATGCCCTCTCGCCCGCGGCATCAACGGCATCCCTCATCACTCCCGTATCCGCCCAGGTGCTGGTTGATTACATTGTCGAAGCCTTGAAGGTTACGCTGGGTGCCACCAGGAGAGATCTTGAAGCACCAGGCAGTCTTCTCGACGACACTCGGTATGCCGACACACTACAGCGATGTCAACGATTTGCTTCGGAGCCCTTGGTGGTTATGTATGTCGCAAAGGATTTAGTGGAGGTACAGAGTGAAAATGGCGAGGCAAGAGGTATGTTTGCCCGGAAGAGATGCCCCTCCGCTACCCCAAAATATTACCCCTCATCGCCCCCGTTAGTCGGAATAATGAACCTAACGTCAAGGATTCACAGATAATGTCTCGGCCTCCTCCGTACAGAATCACATTTACACCATATCCGCCGAGATCTCGTCGTCAAGCACTACCGTAGCATCATTGGCTATCTTGAAGCGACCGCAGCTTCTAGATGCAGCCATTCCTCTATCCTCACAACTACAACTTCTTAATTTGCCTGGAGCTATTTTACTTAATAGCGGTGCTCAAGGCGCTGTATCGCCATTCGAAATTCTACATTCAGTTCTCCATCTCGCTCTTGGCCCATACTTTGATGCATATACTAGACAGCAAGAGAGTGCGACTTCAGGTCAGGGAAAGAAATACAATGAAGCGGAAGCAAAGACTGGTAAGCTGGATGGAAGATGAATGACATATGGTCTGACACCCGACAGGTATCCCGGTCACCAAAAAGAAGATTGCCGAGCTCGAGCTCTCTCTCTTGCACCTTCAGCAGAATGTCGAAATCCCGGAACTCAATCTCGTTCTGCATCCATACATTCAACATGCGATCGACGAGGCTCGGGCAAAGGGTTCGAGAGTATCAATGGATCTCATCTCGCCCGACTTGCTTCAGGATAGCTCCTTCCTAAACAACCTTCAAACAACCGTCAACAGCTGGGTCAAGTCGATACAGTCCATCACCAAAATGTCACGAGACCCCGAAAGTGGAACGGCTACTCAGGAGATCAACTTTTGGTTATCGATGGAGGATGCTTTGGCAGGTGTGGAGGAGCAGTTGAGGAGTGACGGAGTCCTTCTCACGTTGGAGGTCTTGAAGCACGCCAAACGTTTCCTTGCAACCGTCAGTTTCATCACAGATACTGGTTTGAAGGAGGCAAACGATACTGTCCAAAAATACAACCAACTGATGAGAGACTTTCCTCTTGATGAGCTGCTCTCGGCAACAACCTTGCTGAAAGTGAAGGACGCCACAATCCAAATATTCGCACATCTCAACAAGAAGCTGAGAATATGCCCATATCCCATTAGAAGGGCCCTTCCGTTGGTAGAGGCCATCTCGCAGGACTTGGACAACCAGTTGCATTCATTACTAAGTGGAAGGCGTCTTATGCATCTTGAGTATCACGACTTTGAGAATCTGATGGAAGTTGCCGACGATATTTTCAAGACTTGGGACGAGCAGATCAAGGAGTTCACAACGCTCGCTCGTGAAGTGACCAGAAGACGTTCGGAGAAGTTCCTTCCGATCAAGATTCAAGCTCGTCATGCCAACACACAAGAGCGCCTTAAGTACATCCGACAGTTCCGCTACAATCACGAGCAGCTCCAGCAGACCATTCAAAACGTCCTCGGCTCGAAGAATGAAGGCTCAAACGCCCTTGTTGGCTTGGAGTTCTCTGGCTCTGGCGATGAAGTCGGAGACATTGACGCAGTTGAAGAGGTTGCCCGTGCTTTCTCTGTACTTCGGGATGTCGATGTGCTCGATGTCTCTCCAGAGGGCACTGAGGTATGGGTTGCCGCTGAAAACGCCTACAATGAGCGCACTTCCAGAGTCGAGAACTCTATTATTGCAAGGCTCAGGGATCGTCTTGCCACTGCAAAGACAGCCAGCGAAATGTTCCGAGTATTTTCCAAGTTCAACGCGCTCTTTGTCCGCCCAAAGATTCGCGGTGCTATTCAGGAGTACCAAACTCAGTTGATTGAGAGCGTCAAGCTCGATATCGCTGCTCTTCATGAGAGGTTCAAACAGCAGTACGGTCATTCGGAAGCCCATGCCATGGCCCAGCTTCATGATCTTCCCCCGATTTCTGGTGCCATTATTTGGGCCAACCAGATTGAGCGCCAGCTCAACCAGTACATGAAGAGGGTTGAAGACGTTCTCGGTCGTGACTGGGTCCACTACCATGAGGGTCAGAAGCTCCAAGCCGAGAGTGCTGCCTTCCGAAAGAAGCTTGACACCAAACCGGTCTTTACATCCTGGCTCGAAGACGTCCATAGACGGAACCTGGGCATCAACGGCAGACTCTTCAACATTACTCGCAACAGAGCAGCCGGGAATACCCTTGAGCTCGTTGTCAACTTTGATCATCAAGTCATTGCTCTGTTCAAGGAAGTGCGGAACCTCCTTTGGCTGGGATACTCTGTTCCCCATCACATCAACAACCTCTCAAAGGAAGCCAAGCGTGTATACCCATACGCTGTCAGCTTAATGGAGACTGTACGGACGTATGCCCAAATCAATCGGGTTATTGCGGATATGTCGGAAGTCTCGATCCTCTTGAGTGGTTATCAGAACGATGTCCATATCCTTGTCGGAAAGGGTATCCCGCTGAAGTGGGAGTCCTTCGTTCACTCATATGATCTCCTCTCTCGCCAACCGCAACAAACTACCTATCTTCCAAATGGTACAATCGATTATCAAGGCACTGCAATGACTGGAAGGGAGAGCAGGCACGTGCAGTTTGTCCGTGATTTCTCCGCGAAGGTCTCTTTACTGCAAGGAAAGACACAGACATTGGCCTCTATCCACGAGACGAGTGAGAAGGCGCTTCAGGAACTGCGTACCTGCCCATACGATGCCGAGTCATTCAAGCTTCGCCTTGAGAGTATCCAGGCCGCTGTCGATCAGCTCAACTTGGAGAACTATGTCAACCTTTCTCACTGGGTTGGAGAGCTTAACCACAAGATCGAAACCATCCTCCTCACCCGTCTTCAAGATGCCATCATGCTCTGGATTGAGGTCTTTAATGGAGAGAATCAACAGGGCGCGGACGCCGATGTCTTCCGAAAGCGTATCAGCAAGATCACCGGCCCCGATGAGCCAACTGACAAGACCAGCGGACCGGTCTTGAAGCATCTCATCCATGAAGTCATCATCAGGAACCAGGTTATTTACTTGGACCCACCACTTGAATATGCTAGAGCTAGTTGGTTTAATCAGTTGCACAATTGGCTTGCTATCTCTTGCAGCTTGCCAAAGCTGAAGGCTTCGAGATACGAGTTGAATATCGCCACCACTGATGCCGCCGAAGAGCTCTTTTCTGAACTGGTAAGTAATGCGAATAATTGCGCCGATGTTTTCTGACCGTTTTCTAGCCAAGTACTTGCGCCGGAACCCTCGCCGAGGCTTACTCAACGATTGAGAAGAAGCTTTCGACTGTTGGTAGCTATGTTGATGAGTGGCTTCGCTTCCAGTCTCTCTGGGATCTTCAATCGGAGCAAGTTTATGGTGTCTTGGGAGACAACCTTTCCAAATGGCTTCAGCTCCTCCAGGAGATCCGCAAAACTCGCTCCACCTTCGACACTTCTGAAGTCAGCAAGAGTTTCGGAAACCTCGTCGTCGACTACGAACAAGTGCAGACAAAGGTTAATGCCAAGTACGATCAGTGGCAGCACGACATCCTCCTCAAGTTTGCCAACAAGCTTGGTAACCGCATGCGTGAAGCTCATGCTGAGATTGAGAAGGCTAGAAAGGATCTTGAAGGCCAAACTCTCGAAGCATCTTCGACCGCGCAGGCCGTTTCGTTTATCACTATTGTCCAACAATGTAAGCGAAAGGTCAAAGCTTGGGCACCGGAAGTTGTCCTGTTCCAGCAAGGAGAAACGACACTGCAGCGTCAGAGATACCAGTTCCCATCTGAATGGCTCTATGTTGATCAGATCGATGGTGAATGGAGTGCTCTCAATGAGATTCTGGGCAGGAAGAGCAAGATTGTTGAGGAGCAGTCTGATGCTCTGAGGGCAAAGATTGTTGCCGAGGATAGAATCATTTCGGACAAGATTCATGTTATCATTGCAGAGTGGAACGAAGACAAACCAGTTTCCGGTACAATTGCACCAGAAGAGGCTTCGGCTACTTTGGCTTCCTTTGAGACTCGTTTGACCCAGGTCAAGTCCGAAGCGGAGATGGTTGCTAAGGCCAAGGAAGCATTGGACATGGCCGCCACCGTCGACAAGATGATTGACACCATTCTGGAGGAAGTTCAGGACTTCAAGAGTGTGTGGTCTGCTCTCTCCACCATCTGGACCAGTCTCAACGAGCTCAAGGAAACACCATGGTCCAGTGTTGTGCCTCGCAAGATTCGTCAGAACTTGGAGGATAAGGTCAACATGACCAAGCAGATGCCTTCCAGAATGAGACAATACGCCGCTTTCGAGCATATTCAGAACGTTCTTCGCCAGTTCATCAAGGTCAACACGCTGCTCTCCGACATGAAGGGAGAAGCCGTCCGTGAAAGACATTGGGCCAAGATCTTCAAGGCTTTGAAGCCAGGTCAACGTGTCTACATGTCTTCTTTGACTCTCGGTATGGTTTGGGATCTGAACTTGGTCGCCAGTGAACCTGTTATCAGAGATGTCATTGCTCAGGCTCAGGGTGAAATGGCTTTGGAAGAGTTCCTGAAGCAGGTTAGGGAGACCTGGACCAGCTACATGCTTGATCTTGTCGGTTACCAGAACAAGTGCAGACTTATCCGTGGATGGGACGACCTTTTCGCCAAATGCAGTGAAAACCTCAACTCTCTCCAGGCCATGAGACACTCTCCGTACTACAAGGAATTCGAGGAGGAGGCCTCCGGCTGGGAGGATAAGCTCAACCGTATTCATGTCCTCTTTGATATCTGGATTGATGTTCAGCGCCAATGGGTTTATCTCGAGGGTGTTTTCACCGGTAATGCCGACATTAAGCATCTCCTTCCCATGGAATCCGCGAGATTCCAAAACATCAATTCCGAGTTCTTCACAGTCATGAAGAAGGTGTACAAGTCGCCACTCATCCTCGACGTGCTCAACATCTCCGGTGTCCAGAAGTCGCTCGAGCGTCTCGCGGACTTGCTCAACAAGATCCAGAAGGCTCTCGGAGAGTATCTTGAGAAGGAGCGTGTCTCTTTCCCTAGATTCTACTTTGTTGGTGACGAAGATTTGCTTGAAATTATCGGTAACAGTAATGATACCGTGCGCATTCAGAAGCATTTCAAAAAGATGTTTGCGGGTCTCTCTGGCTTGACTTTGGACGACGATGGACTGATCCTCGGATTTACGTCCAAGGAGGGTGAGGAGGTCAAGTTGAAGAAGGAGATTTCGCTCGTCAAGACACCAAGAATCAACGACTGGCTTACCGCTCTTGAGACCAACATGAAGTTGACTCTTGCCGAGCTTTTCTGTGAGGCCTATGAGGAGTACAAGGGTATTATTGGCAAGGAGACCATCGATCGGGATGCTTTCCGTGAGTATATCGCCAAGTATCCTGCTCAGATTGGTGTCCTGGGTACACAGAGTGTTTGGACTACTCTTGTCCAGGAGTCTCTTGAGGCCGGTGGCGCAACTCTCTCTCAGCTGTATGATACTATGGTCAAGGTCCTCGAGTTTTTGGCCGAGACTGTCTTGGGAGATTTGGACCCAATCGAGAGAAAGAAGTGCGAGCATCTCATTACCGAGTTTGTCCATCAGCGCGACACTATTCAGAAACTCGTCGACAACGCCGCCTCGAGCCCTGATCACCATCTCTGGCTCCTACAGATGAGATTTGTCTTCCTTCCAGATCAGGCCGAACCAATTAACCGCCTCCGTATCCGCATGGCCAATGCCGAGCTCGAGTATGGCTTCGAATATCTGGGAGTTGCCGAGAGACTTGTTAGAACCCCATTGACCGATAGATGTTTCTTGACTCTCACTCAAGCTCTTTGCCAGAGACTTGGCGGCTCTCCATATGGACCGGCTGGTACTGGTAAGACCGAGTCTGTCAAAGCACTCGGTGTCCAGCTTGGTCGTTTCACTTTGGTCTTTTGTTGTGATGACACCTTCGACTATCATGCTATGGGTCGTATCTTCTTGGGTATCTGTCAGGTCGGCGCTTGGGGTTGTTTCGATGAGTTTAACAGACTTGAGGAGAAGATCTTGTCTGCTGTTTCCCAGCAGGTCCAGAACATTCAGCTGGGTCTGAGAAGACTTACGGATGGCCTGGATCCACAGATTGACCTGGTTGGCAGAAAGCTTAACGTCCACGGAAATACCGGTAAGCTGTTTGCTATACAGTTAAGGGTTGGGTACTAACTGTTTGACAGGTATTTTCATCACTATGAATCCTGGGTATGCCGGTCGTTCCAACCTTCCCGACAACTTGAAGAAGTTATTTAGGAGTGTCGCCATGTCCAAGCCAGACAAGGAGCTTATCGCCGAAGTCATGTTGTACTCGCAAGGTTTTAATCAGGCTAAGGCACTCTCTAAGCAAATCGTTCCTTTCTTCGACAACTGCTCGGGTCGCCTTTCAAAGCAGGCTCATTACGATTTCGGATTACGTGCGCTCAAGTCTGTTCTCGTCAGCTCCGGTGGCTTGAAGCGTGCCAGATTGCAGAAGGATGGTGGAATTGTGTCGACCGATGTCAAGTGGGAAGCCCAGATTATCCTTCAGAGTTTGCGCGAGACCATTGCACCAAAGTTGATCCGTACCGATGTTGAAATTATGCGGGATATCGAAGAGGTGTCGTTCCCAGGTATCGAGTACGTCCCGGGAGACCTCAGCGCTTTGGAGGATGCCATCAGGAAGCTTGCCGGCGAACAAAACTTGGTTGTTAGCGACACCTGGATGACCAAGATCCTCCAGCTCTATCAGATCCAGTCCATTCATCACGGTGTAATGATGGTTGGTAACTCTGGTACAGGAAAGTCTCGCTCTTGGAAGGTTCTGCTGCAGGCCATGCAAATGGTTGAGGGCGTTGAAGGTGTTAGCCATATCATTGATTCCAAGGTCATGTCCAAGGAAGCTCTGTACGGTAACCTGGACTCGACAACTAGAGAATGGACAGACGGTCTGTTCACCAGCACGCTTAGAAAAATTGTCGACAACCTGCGTGGTGAGGACTCGAAGAGACACTGGATTGTTTTCGACGGTGATGTCGATCCAGAGTGGGTAGAGAACTTGAACTCTGTCCTCGATGACAACAAGCTTCTCACCTTGCCTAACGGAGAACGTCTCAACTTGCCACCAAACGTCAGAATCATGTTCGAAGTCGAGACGCTCAAGTACGCTACTCTTGCCACTGTCTCTCGTTGTGGTATGGTTTGGTACAGTGAAGATACCGTCACTGCGAAGATGATGGTTAGCAACTATCTCAAGACTCTCTGTGCTGTGCCGTTTGAGGATCTTGATGAGGATAACGTTGCTGCTGGACAGTTGTCCCAGAAGGCTCTTGCTACCCAGAATCAAGTTGCGGGCATCCTTGGAAGCTTGCTCGAGCATGACAACTTTATCAACGACACTTTGGAAGAGGCAAGCAAGTACAACCACATTATGGAATTTACCGAAGCTCGTGTTCTCAATACGCTGTTCTCGCTCTTGAACAAGGCTTGCAGAAACTGCATCGAGTACAACATTCAGTACAGCGACTTTCCACTCGACGAAGCTCAGACCGAGTCTTACATTTCAAAAAAGTTGCTTTTGGCTTTGGTGTGGTCGTTCACTGGTGACTGTCCTCTTGCTGATCGCAGAACCTTTGGTCACTATGTTGCCGGTCTCAGTACTGTCGATACACCAATCCTCGAAGATCTCGCTTCTCTTATCGATTACGATGTCAGCTTGCCAAAAGCCGAGTGGATCAGATGGCAAGATCAAGTACCAACCATCCAGATCAACACCCACTCGGTCACGCAGACGGATGTCGTTATTCCTACCCTCGATACGGTCCGCCATGAGGATGTTCTTTACTCGTGGCTCGCTGAGCACAAGCCTCTGTTGCTTTGCGGTCCTCCAGGTTCTGGTAAAACAATGACACTGTTTAGTGCTCTCCGAAAGCTGCCCAACATGGAAGTCGTCGGCCTCAACTTTTCTAGTGCAACTACGCCCGATCTTCTCGTCAAAACCTTTGAACAGTACTGTGAGTACAGGAAGACTCTTAACGGTGTTATCTTGTCGCCTACTCAAATTGGAAGGTGGTTGGTTGTCTTTTGCGATGAAATCAACTTGCCTGCCCCCGACAAGTACGGTACTCAGCGCGCCATCTCGTTCATCCGTCAACTCGTCGAACAGAATGGCTTCTGGAGAACCTCAGACAAGACTTGGGTCACTCTCGACCGCATTCAGTTTGTTGGTGCTTGTAACCCTCCAACTGATGCCGGTCGTACGCCAATGGGTGCCAGATTCTTGCGCCATGCTCCTCTCATCATGGTTGATTATCCAGGAGAACTTTCTCTCAACCAGATTTACGGCACTTTCAACACTGCTGTTCTCAAGATCATTCCAACGCTTTCTGGTTATTCCGAGGCTCTTACGAAGGCTATGGTTCAGTTTTACTTGGAGTCACAGCAACGCTTCACCCCCGCCATTCAGCCGCATTACGTCTACTCGCCCAGAGAACTTACTCGCTGGGTCCGTGGTCTCTACGAGGCCCTCAAGCCACTCGAAACGCTCTCTCTCGAAGGCTTGGTCCGTATTTGGGCACACGAAGCTCTGCGTCTCTTTGAGGATCGTCTCGTAGCAGAAGATGAGAGAAAGTGGACCGCCGATGCCGTCAACAGGATTGCCCTCGAACATTTCCCCAACATTGATGAGCAAAAGGCACTTGGCGGGCCAATCTTGTTCTCCAATTGGTTGTCGAAGAACTACGTTCCAGTCGATAGAGAACAACTTCGTGACTTTGCCAAGGCTAGACTGAAGACTTTCTGTGAGGAAGAGGTTGATGTCCCGCTCATCTTGTTTAATGATGTCTTGGAGCATGTGTTGAGAATTGATCGTGTATTCAGACAGCCACAAGGTCATTTGATTTTGATTGGTGTTTCTGGTTCAGGAAAGGTAAGATCGATGGTGGAAAGAGGTGTTGATTATTTTCTAACTCTTATTAGACTACACTTGCGAGATTTGTCGCCTGGATGAATGGATTGAAGGTCTTCCAGATCAAGGTTCACGGCAAGTACTCTGGAGAGGACTTTGACGACGATCTTCGTGATGTTCTCCGCCGCACTGGTTGCAAGGGTGAGAAGATTTGCTTCATCATGGACGAAGCCAACGTTTTGGACTCTGGTTTCTTGGAGCGCATGAACACTTTGCTTGCCAACGCCGAGGTTCCCGGTCTCTTTGAGGGTGATGAGTACGCCGCCCTCATGACTGCTTGCAAGGAAGGAGCCCAGCGACAAGGATTGCTCCTCGACTCGCAAGAAGAACTTTACAAGTGGTTCACCGGCCAGATCATCAAGAACTTGCACGTCGTCTTTACCATGAACCCCCCAGAGGGTGGTCTTGGATCGAAGGCTGCCACCTCTCCTGCCTTGTTTAATCGTTGTGTTCTCAACTGGTTTGGAGATTGGTCAGATCAAGCCTTCTACCAGGTTGCCATGGAGCTCACTCAGTCTCTGGATCTCGATCGTGCCGACTGGAAGGCAGCCGAAACTATCCAGGTTGCTTACCGCGACTTGCCACTTCCACCATCACATCGTGAGGCTGTCATCAATGCTATGGTCTATGTGCACTACTCTCTTCACCGCTTCAACGAGAAGATGTTTAAGACTAGCGGCAAGAAGACTTTCCTTACTCCTCGCCACTTTTTGGATTTTGTTGCTCAATACGTCAAGCTCTATACGGAGAAGCGTGACGAGTTGGAAGAGCAGCAACGCCATCTGAACGTAGGTCTCGACAAGCTTAAAGATACAGTCGATAAGGTGCGCGACCTTCGTGTCAGCTTGGCTAGCAAGAAGGAGGAGCTTGAAAAGAAGACGTATGAGGCCAACGAGAAGCTTCAAAAGATGGTGGCGGATCAGCAAGAGACTGAACAGAGACGTGCCGCTTCCCTCGAGTTCCAAGCAAGATTGGAGATTCAAGAGAGAGAGGTTGCGGAGCGAAAGCAGGTTGTCGAGGCTGATTTGGCCCGTGCCGAGCCAGCAGTCATTGAAGCCCAGAGAGCCGTCGGCAGCATCAAGAAGCAGCAGCTCAACGAAGTCAGAGTCATGTCCAACCCGCCGGCTAGTGTCCGTCTGTGTATGGAGTCTGTATGCACACTGTTGGGTCACAAGGTTCCTACTTGGAAGGACGTGCAAGGTGTTATCCGTCGTGATGACTTTATTGCCAGCATTGTTGGTTTTGACAGTGAAAAGAACATGACCAAGAAGTTGCGCCAGAAGATGCAGGCTGAGTATTTGTCCAAGCCAAACTTTACTTTTGAGGCTATCAACAAGGCTTCCAAGGCTTGTGGCCCTCTCGTACAGTGGGTTGAGGCGCAGGTCAGTTACTCTGAGATTTTGGATAGAGTTGGTCCATTGAGGGAGGAGGTTCAAGAGTTGGAGGAGAAGGCTTTGGAGACAAAGGCCCATGCTCAGGCTATTGTCGATACCATCAGAGATTTGGAGGCTAGTATTGGAAAGTACAAGGAGGAGTATGCCGAGTTGGTCAGTCAGACGCAGACGTTGAAGGCAGAGATGGCTACAGTCCAGTTCAAGGTCGACCGTTCCGTCAAGCTTCTCGACAGTTTGTCTTCTGAGAGAGTCAGATGGGAGGATGGTAGCAACTCTTTCAAGACTCAGATCGCCACGTTGGTTGGAGACGTCTTGCTGTCGGCTGCCTTTTTGGCTTACAGTGGTCTCTACGATCAAACATTCAGAAAGGCAATGTTGGACGACTGGATTCACCATTTGCACCTGGCTGGCATTCAGTACAAGGAGCACAACCCTGTTACCGAGTACCTTTCGACTGCGGATGAGAGGTTGACATGGCAGGCGAATGCTTTGCCAGTGGATGAGCTCTGCACTGAGAATGCAATCATCCTCAAGAGATTCAACAGATATCCTCTCATTATCGATCCTTCCGGCCGTGTCGGTGAGTTTTTGGCCAACCAAAACAAGGACAGACGCCTCACAGTTACCAGTTTCTTGGATGCTTCATTCACCAAGCAGCTCGAGTCTTCTCTGCGTTTCGGTAACCCGATCCTTATTCAGGACGCGGAGCACTTGGACCCGATCCTTAACCATGTCCTTAACAAGGAGTATCAAAAGACTGGTGGACGTGTCCTCATTCAGCTCGGAAAGCAGGAGATTGATTTCTCGCCCGCCTTTAAGATTTACCTCTCGACCAGAGATCCTTCAGCTTCTTTCCCTCCAGATATCTGCTCCAGAACCACATTCGTCAACTTTACAGTCACCAAGAGCAGTTTGCAGACTCAGACCCTTAACCAGGTCCTGAAGTTTGAGAGACCAGATGTCGACCAGAGAAGAAGCAACTTGATGAAGCTCCAGGGTGAATTCAAGCTTCATCTTCGCCAATTGGAGAAGAGGTTGTTGCAGGCACTCAACGAGTCTCGCGGTAACATTCTCGACGACGACCGCGTTATCGATACTTTGGAGACGCTCAAGTCTGAAGCTGCTGATGTCGCCAAGAAAATGGTGGAAACCGATGGTGTTATGGGTGAGGTCGAACAAATCACCCAAGAGTACAACATTATCGCAAAGGCTTGTTCTGCTGTGTTTGCTATCATCGAACATTTGCACTATCTCAATCACTTTTACCAGTTTTCGCTCAAGTTCTTTTTGGACATTTTCTACACTGTCCTCCATGACAACAAGCAGTTGGCGGCTGAGAAAGATCACAATGCCAGAGTGCAGATTATCCTCAAGTCTCTCTTCATCACAACGTGAGTATTGGTTTCTTATTGATTGGAAAAGGCTAACAATGTGTAGATATCAACGTACCGCCCTTGGATTGTTGCAAAAGGATCGTGTCACTCTTGCCATGTTGCTTGCTCAAGTTTCACCATACAAGATGGACAAGTCTTTGATTGACAGAATCCTCGACGAAGGTGTCCGTGGTGTCGACTGCTCCGCCGAGCCAACCCGCCGTGAGGAGGTTGAGGTTCAATGCAGAGCCATGCCAATCTTTAGAGACCGCATCGACAATGTCACCGATGAGCAGTGGGAGAAGTTCCTCACTGAGGAAGAGGGAGAGCTCTTTGTTCCAACAATGTGGGACGAGGCTCTTCCAGAGTTGGATAAGACTCTTCATGCCCTGCTCTTGGTCAAGATGTTCCGCCTCGACAGATTTGTTCCTGCAGCCGAGAACTTTGTTGCTGCCGTCTTTGGAAAGGAGATGCTGGATATTGCCGGAGACCTCGGAGAGATTGTCAAGCAGGTTGAAGAGACGACGCCAATTGCCCTTGCATCCTCGCCTGGTTACGACGCTTCCTACAAGGTTGAGACTCTTGTTGACCAGACTGGCAACAAGTGTACCTACATTGCCATGGGTTCCAACGAATCGCCAACTCTCGCCGACAACGCCGTCAACAATGCCGCAACCACCGGCAACTGGGTCCTTGTCAAGAACGTCCATCTCACGCCCGACTATCTCCAGTCTCTCGAGAAGAAGCTCGACACGCTCCGGCCACACAAGAATTTCCGTCTATTCTTGTCCATGGAAACTTCTCCAAAGATTCCAGTCAACTTGTTGCGTGCTTCCAGAGTCCTCATGTACGAGCAGCCCGCTGGTGTTCGTGCCAACATGAAGGATTCGCTCTCTGCCTTGTCCATGAGACCAAGCTTGAAGCAGCCGGCCGAAAAGGCAAGAGTCTACCTCTTGTTGTCCTTCTTGCACGCCGTTGTCCAGGAACGTCTCCGCTACGTACCAAACCTTGGATGGAAGGGATTCTGGGAGTTTAACGACTCTGATGTAAGTTGTTTTGTTTATTTTTATGAGAGTCTCACTAACATGACTACAGTACGAGTGCTGCGCCTACATCATCGACACTTGGGTTGCCCTGACTGCAGGCAACCGTTCCAACATTGCGCCCACCAAGCTGCCATGGCCAATCCTTCAAACCCTCATCACCGAGTCTTACGGTGGCAAGATTGACAACGAGTCGGACTTTAAGCTCCTCCGCTCTCTCGTCGAGCGCATCATGACTCCTGCCGCCTTTGAGGATGGTTACAAGCTTGCCGATACCGAGGTCAACCCACTCTTGGTGCCAGAGGGTACAGAGATGAGACAGTTCCAGGGCTGGGTCAACAGATTGCCCGAGCGTGAACCACCGACTTATCTTGGACTTCCGGCCAACGCCGAGAAGCTGTTGCTTGTGGCACATGGAAGTGAGATGATCAAGAACTTGGAGCGGGTGGTGAGTGTGATGGAGGAGGGCGAGAGTATGGTTGATGAGGAGCCGGAGACTGGGAGGATTGAGGAGGTGAATGCGTAGCGGCTTTGCGGGTGGTGATGGTTTTTGATTTGATGGGATGAGTAGCTGTTTGTTTGTAGAGTAGAGGTTGTGGTGGGTTATACCCAGGGTTGCTTTGGTGTTGATAGGTTAGTTAGCTAGCATGGAAGCGGTCTTTTCTTTTTCTTCTCTTGTTTGTATTGTTTTCTGTTCATATTTCGGACAATAGAGCTCGATAGCGTAGAACAAGGTGCCTCTGTTATTTTTCTTGCTATTTGTCTCCCACTGTCATGTATGTGAAAAAGCACTGGAATCAAAGCTCAAACACCAAAGGGCAAAGAGAGCGAGGAGGAGAGCGGGCAAAAGAGCCACCCTAAGCGAATTATCTACGAAAAGGGAAGGCGCTACCCCATTCTCCGAGGGCGCCACAACGCCACAACGCCAAGTGCCTCTCTGCCAAGAACCTCAACGCCAAGTGCACTAGGCCACCCATAGCCCTAAGCCCTTAGTACGATGCACGGACCGGCCAATTTGTCTATATAAGCAACTGCTCCCCACACCCTCTAAAATCCTCGCTCTCTTTGCCTTTTGGCTTAGATCATGTGTAGGCACGTGACCCCCATTTCCAAATGCTCATGGCAATTGCTAACATTCAGGTAGTATCTGTTCTTTTTAGTTTAATCACTAAAATGGTTCCATTGGAACCGTTTCTTGATTATACTTATTTTTGTACCCCGGAGGATTGTCACTGGGCTTGCTCATACTCTCCTCCACAGTGTCTCTGGTATTACACTGCCTCCAGATGACGCGAAAACTCCTTTTCATCCTCGCTTGGCTCTCGAGTCTAGCTTTGAAGAATTGGTTTCGCTCTCAACTGCTCATGAATGGTCATGAATGCTTACGAATGGTCACGACTGCTCATGAATTGTTACGAATGCTCACGACTTCTCACGAATTGCTCTTGAATTCACATCGTTGCTCACTGTGTTTCGTGCCTAATTTTGATAGAGTCGCTCCTTGTTTCCAGTCCGGACGCTCAGCTCTTTGAATGTGTCATACCCGTGCCCAGGGGATCAGTTGTCTGCGACAACGAACCCCTGGGCACGAGTAAATGTAGCAAGAACTACTTCAAACTATTTCGGTCGCAGTGCACATGTCTACAATATCTTGCCTTGCGCAAACGCGCAAACATTAACCAGGCGGTAGGTTGCCTTGCCTTCCATCGAAGTAGGTTGGGACCTACTTCTCTAAAAGCAAGGCTTCCAGTTGTGGTATTGCCGTAGCAGTGTTGAAAACTTCTCAGATCCCCTTTACAAAAATTTTTATCTGCTCTAACTATGTAAGCATCGGGATGGCATTCAACTAAACCTATCTCTTTGATGTAATAAACCACCGCTCTCCTTCCTCGCCATGAACGACAGACAAGACATTCTTGCTCCCTTTCCCCCGAGCAGAGCTTCCCTCCGTCTCATCCCCTTCGTAACGCTGTAACGGACCCTTCTCGGCAATAGCTACAGGATCATACCCCAATACTTCTCCCTTGCCTCCAACTCTGAATCCTGTCCTAGCCAACCCAGTCACCGTAGCCAGGAGTGGGACCAGCAGATACAATAGTACCCGCCAGTCATACCTATACTTTTCCCTGAATACGTCTACCCTCACGACAGTCTCTTCTGCTGCTCCAGGTACCCTTGCCCAAGCCATGGCCGTTGCCATGTCCCACGCATCCTCAATTCGTTTGGCACAAGCTTCTGCTGTGAGAGCCGCATCTCCATATGGCCCAAGCAGGCCAATCCCAATGGAACTGGCAATCAAGTCATCCACGCCAGCTAAAATGCTCTTGGTGCCAGAGAAGGTAAATGGGCTTCGATTCTTTTCGTCCTCGGTTGCAAAGTTGTAAATCTTGTAGGTGCCATTGAGATAGGGCTCATCTTTGACGTGATGGGTTGCCTCGATAAATGA
Organism: Ascobolus immersus RN42; assembly: GCA_003788565.2. NCBI lineage: Eukaryota > Fungi > Ascomycota > Pezizomycetes > Pezizales > Ascobolaceae > Ascobolus > Ascobolus immersus. Next base: position 16,788 of record ML119733.1, on the reverse strand, counting down.
ACCTCGGTCGAGAGCTGGTGGTGACCATCCTTTTTGCTGAAGGGAAATTGTACCGAAACGGAGTTGGCAGTCCACGATATTGATCTGCTTGGTGTGCTTTTCGGGGACGTAGGCACCAAATATAAAGCCGTAGGTGCCAATCGGAACTGTAGATGTCAGATCCAATGTATCCCTGCCGAATGCAAAGTCCATAGGATCGATCGGGACGACGGAGGAAAAGGTGCTAAAGTTGGCATAGGTGATATTGCCAACGGGATTATCGAGGATGACAGACAAGGCAGGGTTGAGAGCGCTGGTGAAGGTGCGAGACGTCTCGTTGTAGATACCCTCATTGAAACGGGCTCCAACTCCATTCAGCTCATTGTGGCCGACTGGAGGGACAGTGTTTTCGAGCTCCAAAGAGTCGCAAGTTGCTTGAATGGCACCAACTCTGGCAGTGATAAGACAGTTGACGTCGTCGGTTTTGCAAATCGTTCGCTCGGCTGGGGCAGACACGCCGGCAAAGGAAATGATGGATGCTTGCTCGACAGGCGTATCACGAAGCGTAAAGTATTTTCGCCAGCCCAACGATGGATCCACACGGGTGGGGCTTGTCGGTAACGTTCTACCAAAGGTGTTGCTATCATCGGTCCAGCCGGCGAATCGATCCAGACCTTCTGCCCTTGCAATCGTGGTGACTGTCGAGGTTGACGGACGGTGCTGAGATATTCCAGCAATCAAAACTGTTCCGAGAACGGCAATACCCAGCAGGAATAAGCCAGATACACGGAGGAGTAGAGACTCGCCCCTCAGCGCATATTGCACTCTTGCAAAAGGTGAGATGGCCCAGTTTGCAAGACCTCTCACTTCGTGGAGGGCCAATCCTTGGTCTTTACCGGACCTCAAACGAAGCCAGAAGTGGTGTTCAACCAGTCTTGCCAGTAACGAAAGTGTCGAGGCGGCAAGGAGGCCGGCTAGAAGTGTGATTGCAACTGTCGGCTTGATGCCAGAAACGTCGGCGTATAAGATCGACTCCGGAAAGATGCTTGGTGTGAGGAAAATGAGAATAATTAGAACGTAGCAAACGGTTGAAGAGAAGAGCAGGCAAAGGTTGGCTGCCAGATTGAGGACTCTACCGTGTCGATCCAGAAAGCCTGAAGGAACGGTGCCGGGAGTGCCATTTTGTACTGGGTGAATCTGTGCCGAATGGGGCAACTTCACATCGTTGGGGCTCGGTGATGAGAGTGTGGAAATGGTCGCCATTGCATTCTCGTGCTAATGAAAACTGCCGACGATAGTTAGCTACTTATATAATCATGGAAGCATCACAGTTCTTACCTCCCAATACCTCCCCCAAACTCCAGCATTCCATCTCCTCATGCCAACGTGTTCATGGTGTTGCTTTTCTTGAGGCTCAAAGATCGAGGCTGCGGCTGAACCGCATTTCAACTCTACTCTCTTTGCAAAAACTTTTGGAAGAGTGCTGTCACGGTCGAGCCGACTAAAAGCCAATCGAAACTCTCGGCATCTCTGAGCAAAAGCAAGAAGCGTCAAGCTAAAGTGCCACAATCAGCTCAGTAGTTCAGTCTTCCAATGGAGAGCGTGCGATCCAGTAACGACGACACCCAATACCTCGCAGTCTGTGGCGGAACACTTTCCGTATGAGTACACCTTGGATGGATGGTTGTCCCCAACTGCTATTGGTTCGTCGTTTCTCTATTGCGACTCAGTGAGGAATGCTGGAGATGGAAGTCACCCTGTGAAAATGTTAGCACAACGATCCTTCCAAGACCATTCTTCAACCTTACTTACCATCTTAATTGAGCTTCAAATTTCAACCCACATAGTACGAGTACAGCTCCACAGAGTAACCTCTTGTGTCGACTTACCAGTCTGCCAATCCATGTCGCTATCCGTCGAATCTTCTGAGGCGGTCTCCCATAATGCTACCTGAGGACAGAACGTGTCCACCAGTTAGATAGGTAATGTGCCCAACTAACGGAATGTCGGAGATTTCGAAAAAAGATGACGTACTGCCGTTCGGGAAGGTGCCTGACGAAGAATGGATCTGGGATTGTCATCAGATAGGAAGCAGCAGATAGGAGGATCATAATATGACGCGATGATGGATGATGGAAACCATCATGTTTCTACGAAGTACGAGACCTCTGTTTTCTCAACCAGAGCTGGAACAAGAACACAGCCGAGCAACATCATCGGTGGAGGCCTGGTTAGGGATATCCAAGATGTCGTGCCGCGAGGTAGAACCGTGAACCGAGCCTGCGATGGAGACCATGTTTCCTGGTGTTTTCTTCTCTTGTTCTGCGTCAGAATGTCTTTGTGTAATCGAAGAGGTACCAAACTGATGGTCAGAATAGTGTTGGCGACTGCTGCATGCTGCACACTGGACCGGATGTTTTCGACATAACCTTTCCACTGTTAGACACTGCAAAGCTGACCAAAATTGCTGGATCTACTCATCTATGGGTTCCATCTCGGCCTCTTGCCGAAAAATGTCGGTCTAAAAGTATAAACTTCCTGTCAGTAGCCGCTCCAGGCCAGCATCGAAGTCCTGAACGGACATACGGGCCAAAGACGTACCAGAGACAATAGATACACGCACAAGTGCAGACTGACATGTTGAGCCGAGCCTGAAATCGAGACCTTGTTGCTTCCTGGCCTTTTCTTCTTACGGGCCAAAGACGTACCAGAGACAATAGATACACGCACCAGTGCAGATTGACATGTTGAGCCGAGCCTGGGATCGAGACCTTGTTGCTTCCTGGTCTTTTCTTCTGTTATTCTGCGTCCGCGTCAGATTGTCTTTGGGTGATTGATCGAAGAGGTACCAAACTGCCGGAAAGTATGTAGAATACTTGTCTGGTCGACTGCTGCATGCTAGTGCTGCTCACTGGACTGAAACTTATCGACATAACCTTGCCACTTCCCAAAAGTGTCGGTCTAAAAGCGTAAATTCCTGTCAGTATACGCTCCAGGCCAGCATCGACGTGCTGAACGTACATACGGGACAACGACGCACCAGAGAAGAATAGATACAGGCATCAATGCAGACAAGCAGAGTTGCTTCGCGTCTTGTGAGCGTCGGAGAATAAGGATATGGCGTCAAAGAGATTCCACGCTCATTCTCATTCCCTGGTAGAGGTGGTGATGGAGTGTAAAACGCTGTTTTGTTGGATATTGGGAGAAAAGGAATCCAAGTATTGGTGCCGTTGATGCGATAGAATGGAAGTACGCAATCCAAATATTGCAAACTTGAAAGACAGGGAAGGATGCGGCAAGAAAGTTGTTGTAAAGGGGAAAGATTGATATGGAAGTGTTGTTGTTGATGGGGAGTATCGATGGTGCAGAAGGGAGTTGCGGGGTTGAGATGGAAGCGGAAGGACCTAACTAGTGGATTGGTGGAAAGTCTTTACGGGTCGACCTCTCGAAGTTTACCTACTTAGTTAAGTAGGTAATTAAAACGAAAGTAGAAGGCATCACTGCCATTTACAGAAGGATGATACCAGGACGAGTTCATCAGCTCTCGCAAAATCGGAAATCCAAAGCAGAAGGACCCAACTGCACGCCCAAGAATTCAAAACGTCACCAAAACCAATGCGGCTCTGCCTCCCGCCCCTTGCAAAATCGCGAACGAACCCCACTTTCACCAAAATCCCAAATTCTCTCCCCATCAAGAGCGAACCCTCCAACGCCTCGCCGGCCCCAGCCTAGTCCGCTTCTGGCCAACCCTTTCCGCATCGAGTCGACTCGCATCCCAATCCGTCCAAAATGCGAACCAGACCCCCCTTTTCGAAATTCCCAAAAGTCAATCTGCTTCAGTGCTGCCAGCTTTCTTACTGTTTCCAGCTTAGCGGTGGCAAAATATGTGGACGCGAATGAGGGCCCTGTGGGTGGAAAGTTGCGATTCTGAAAGGCGGGTGCGATTCTCTTGGTGTGATTCACCGTGCGCCAGTGGTTCGTGAGGTGAGGAAATGCAAATGAAGATGGAGTTTGGAGGATTTTCGAATTTTGGGAAAATGGGAATGCCTTGGACCACGTTGTGCAGGAAAGGCATTCACCGATTGGCTGCTGGAAATGAGATGCGAACGGCTTGGATGCGTCGAGCGATAAGAGGGCGAGCGTCCACTCGACTCCGGTTCATCCATCTCGTATCCCCTCATGCAACATCGTCCATGCGGGCGAATGCAACTGCAACCAACCAGAAATCATCCAGTTTCCTCACATATCTCCACACACCCTCTTCTATTGTTTGTACCTCCCTATCTCGTCAACCTGAAGCGGGAGGGCTGCTCCAATCAAGGCGGCCAATTTGGGATGGGATGTGGTGATCTTTCAAGGAAGTGGTCAAACTCCAGGAAGGATTAAAGCAGAGTTCGCCGATTCGAAACTCCTCGTCGTCCGAGCTCGAAAGATGGATTTCTCGGAAAACTTCCTTGGTTCAAGCAAAGATAGCGAGCAAGCTTGCAAGTGGAGTCGACGCTTCGAGATAACAACAACGATGGTGGAGCCTTGACGGACGGAATACGGAAACACTGGCTCAGAACCACACCACCATGCAACGAGTCTGGACGGCAAGCTACACACACCGTACGAACCAACGGCACATGGGACGATGCTGGATGGAAATGAAATACAGTGGATCCGTCAATGATGGCTTCCTCAACTGCAGATGCTGCAACCATGAATGTTTCAGCACCGGCACAAAGAGCCGTTATGGTGCACCACACTTTCGACTTCCCCACGAAAGACATGGATCAGTCCCTCCAGGATGGTATCAAATGAAGGAATGATACCGCCTTTGAGGACGATATGCAATGCAGTGTTAAAGTACCTGTACCCACCAAAGTGCTTGTTAATGGGTGGGAAAAAGCATTGTCACCTCGAGTTCTTACTGGTGCGGCCTTGAAGGCGGTGATTGGTATCACAGAGAATCAAGAATTGAGAGCAAAGATACGCTTCTGCATTCTGCATACTGAACGGTTCCAGATGGGATCGACATGCCTGAAGATGGGACATGCAGAAACCATAGAGCTTGTGACGACAGGCTCGTTTATTTCGACGCACTCAAGAGCGAGGCATCTCGAGATGGAAGGAATCGAATTCAACAGCAGAATGTCGAACCTGGCCACCGCCGCCGTCAACACTGCCCAACGTCGCAATCCGCTCTTTCAAAGGTCAAAAGACGAATCTTCCGACCCCCAACCTGTCCCTTCCCGAGAGGCGAAGGCCCCAAGAGGCGAGTTGAAAGCATTCCCACCCAACGACTTTAGGCAGTGCTCTCACGCAAGGCAAGTGATAGACAGTGCACAATGGACACCCACCGCGAGCGTTACGCCATAACCCCACCACCACCACAACTAAAATGCACACAACCACCACACAAACCGGCGCTTGAACCCACCCCCTTCCTGCAGTCACTATCAATCGTCCGGGGTACACATGCTTCGACCGCCTCAACGACCCGCCAATCTCGGAAGTTTTCCGACCAAGTTTGGGAAGTGATTGCCATGGCAAAGGGATGTTTGCTGCAGTATCGCCTCTCAGATTACGACCGGGACCCTCGCGGTTGCGTTCGTAATTCTAGAGATCTACCCCCCCATCCCGCTCGTGCTGGCCAACAGAGAAGAGTTTATAACTGCCCTCCCTTCCTTGGATAGACGGCTGGGTTTTTCGCATTTCAACTTTCGAACCGAAACCTCATGTTATAGCACAAGTCCTATAACTCTCACAAGTCCAACAAAGGAACGTTTTCGTTAACGCCCTCCTCGCCTCAAGTCTAGAGCAACTACTCCACCTTTACGCTCGACTTTACAGGCCCTTCAACTCTTCATACCCTTCAACTCCCTCAACCTCCGCTCATCAACAATGGCACCACTCCACACAACCTCCACCCTCCACCCTTACCCTCTCCCCTCAGTCCCCCCGCTCCCAACCCTCCCCATCCTCCTCCCACCCATCGCCCTCCTCGCAATCCTCCTCGTCCTCTACATCCGCCGCCCCGCAACCATCGTCCCCACCCGCCCCATGGCCCAAATCAAAACGCCCCTCCTCGCCCGCGGCCGCGTCCGCACACACCGACGAGTCTCCAACTACGGCGGCATCCGAGTCCCCAGCTCACCCTCTGACGAGGACGAGCCTGAAGACGGCACAGGCAAGGGCGACGGACGGCCTGCTCATCCAAGAGGTGACAAGCGGCCAAAGTTCATGAGACGGGAAGAGGAGGAGAGGAACCCACTTTCCGACTCTGTCCCAACTCTCAGCGGAGGCGAGAATGACAGCAGTGACGACCAAGGCCCCAGCACGCCCTCGGAAGAGGTGGAAGCACCGATCCGGTTTGATCGGGTTGTCAAGGGGAAGGGACCGGTGGTGATGGAGACGGAGGTGGTGGAGACGCCGGCGGAGGAACGGAATGTCGGGATGCAGGTTGGGATGGTGTGTGTATGATGGGATGATGACGGTTCTTACTTTGTTTTGGTTATGGCGTTGCGTGTATGTTTGGGTAAAATTATGTCTGTTTTGGGGATGCATGCTTGCACGGTGGTTGTATTGCTTTCGGGGTTCTTTCTCGGTCGTTTCTTGCTGGCGTTTTTGTGTCTTTTTCCACTCTTTATATGGACGTTCCGAACCTGATATTAAAATATACCGGTCTTTGATATCATAAATTATAAACATTCATTCACTCGTTGCAAAACATCCCATCATCGAACTCTGATGATAATTCTGCACCGTGAGCAACTGACTCCCTTGACGGTTCAGAATCACAGCTACTTGGGACCATACGAATACACCCTTTGCCTTAACACCCATCTCACATCCATCATCGAGGGTGGGAGACCGAGGCTGATATCTCGATACTTCAAAGGGCTCGGTAGCGAATACTAGACTTGTGGTATCAACCACGATCTGTCTCACTCTGTCAGTGATGGCAGCTCCCTACCGTAACTTCTAAGTTTACATCGTGAGCACACAATCTCTTGGCTAGATTGAACTATACTGCTTGGAGTAGTAAATGGATCTGAAGGGGGGGGGCGAACTCGTCTGCTCGCCTTCCAACACAACCACAACTCCGCACGAACAAGCCTCCAGCGCAAGTAGCCAAAGAGTCATCAAGGAACTTCTTTAGCAACAAACTTCTTTGAGGCTCATGATCACGGTTGAGATGCTTTAGTACACATTCATCAGAAGCCTCAAGCGCTTCTACTTTTCTCCGTTTCCGTTCCCCAACCCCAACACCAACCCATATCCCCATCCATTCCCGCCTCAAAATCGCGCAGAACTCCTCCTCACCCCAGAGCACACCACCAAGCACCACCATGGGCCACCTCGCAAAGCAAAAAATGGCCGAAAAGCGTGGCCCCACATACGACCTACCACCGCCATTACCCAAACTGGCTCAGTGCCGAAAGGCCCCGAAGAAAGAGTCCAGCAAAGCTCCGTCCACTCCAAAGGTATTCCCACCGAAACCCGAGCCGTCTGGCAGCAAACGGTCAACATCGTCTCAGGTCAAGCAATGGGAAGGCCTCACCCTCCCCACCATCTACTCCGCCTTCACCACCAGCTACCTCCCCATGCTCCGCACCCGCCTCATCCTCGACTACACCTCCTTCCTCCCTCCCCAAAGCCCACTACTTCCCCACCACAGCTCCGGAATCTCCAACAAGGTAGACTGGACGAAAGTGGCATATGCGATCGAGGATGAGAAGAAGCAGCAGGAGCAGGCTAGGGTAAGTCAGATGTTTATGCCCCCCCGCAAAGCAAGGCAGCTTTCACGGCAATCTATCCCTCTTGTATGGCATGCCCTCCTACTCGCTAGCCGCGGTCCAGAAGAGTGCGGGGGGTTGGAGGCAGAGTATATCGAGACCGAGATCCGGAAGTTTGTGGTTCGGATGGCGGGTAGGGAGGATTGGAGCTTGAAGTGGGTAGCGGGGCAGGGGGATTGGGATGGGCTGGCGGTGCAGGTTGTGGGGGATGTGAGGTTGATTGAGTTTGTTTTTGAGGGGGAGGAGAGGAGGGATATCGGGGAGGCGGCTAGGAAGTTTAGGGGGGTTTATTTTGAGAGTTGTAGGAGGATGTTGCGGGGGTCGGAGGTGCGGCCGCAGGTGTTTTGGGAGTTGACGGAGGTGGGGGAGAGGTTGGAGGCGGGGAAGTGGAGGCGGATTGATAGGTCCAAGACACCGGTGGTGGGAGCTGATGCATGTTTTGGTTTGTGGAAGGAGATGGCCCCGAGGTGGAACTGGTGGGGAAAAGACAAGGTGGCTTTAGAGTAAAATAGTAGAGCCGAGTTTAGTAAAACAACTCTGAATGAGTCGACGCATCATCATCGAATACACAAGTACTTTACTCTCTACATAACTCTCCCTCTCCACCGTTTCATCTCATCAGCAAGCAAACTCACCGTGCACCACAAGAACCCGACCATGCCCAAAGCTCCCAAAGCTCCCGCTCCACCCCGCTGGGAAGGCCTCACCCACCCCGAAATCCACCTCACCCTAACAACGAGCTACCTCCCCATGCTCCGTACCCGCCTCCTCCTCGACTACTCCGACCATCTCAACTCCCAGAGCACACTACACCACCAGCACCTCGACACAGACTCCATCTCCACCGCCTTCCCCTGGACCAAAGCCCTAGCCGCACTGGACACAGAACGAAAACAAACCCTCCTCGCCAAACAAGGCCGTCTCTACATACCCCCGAAACAGCAAAGCAAGAAAGGAACCGCCAAACAACAAACTTTACCGATACCTATATGGAAAGACCTCCTTGACCGTGCAGCTACGGCACAAGAAAGCGGTACAACACAACCAGAGATTCTCGAGATGGAGATACGAAAGTACCTCAACCGCCTAGCACGACGGAAAGAGTGGAGTCTGGACTGGTTGATTGAGCAAGGGTGGTGGGAGGAACTGGCGGTGCAGCTTATGTGGGATCACGAGCTGATTGCGGTTGCGTTTGAGGATGAGGATGAAAGGTGTGATATGATGGAGGCCCTAAAGGTGGTGAGGGTGCTATATTTCAAGGGTGTTTCTCTCGAGAGCTGGACTTGGGAACGGTTGGGATGGTATTGGAAAACATCTAGGGAGAGGTGGCCTGTGTGTGAGTGGGAGCTGAGTTCGTTTGCAAAGACGCTTAAGGTCAAGGCGAGGGGGAAGGATGGGTGGGATTGGTGGGTTAGGAGAGGGAGACGTAAGGTATAGTGACAGTCTCGAGTTGGTAAATTGCTTCATATACAAAGCCATCTACTTATCTACCTAGATTATTTCCGTTCTCAACAACGTGAGAAGTGCGGAGTGTGCTCCAAGAAGTTTATGCTCGAGTCGCCAGCGAGCCAGAATACATCCTTCGCAAAATCCCCATTCATAAGAAATAGACCAAACGTTTCTCTACTCCGAAGCTGGGTGAAATGAGTTGTGAAATACAGCAGAACCACCTCTTGAGCAGCATCGTATTCGTTGGAATCGTCGGAAAGACTGAGAGGATATGAAGCTTCCACACCTGCAGCTGTTAGGAGAGATCAGGCCCGGGCTGGACAGATAGACTTACCATCCGGAGCATCCATGAACCCATAAACAATGCTAATCAGCTTTGCGAGAACCTTTTTCTTCAACTGACGGGGTCGTAGGTGATGACGTAGCAAACAATATAGATTGTCAACAGCTGCTTGTTGCAACGGTTCGCACTGAAGAACTCGTGCCAGCCAGTACACCTCGAGGTGGAGAATAGCAGTGTCGCCGGCCTTCCCAGGTGGGTGATCGGTCTTTGCCTCGATGGGATTGTACTGAAAGATGTAGCTGGAACCATTACGGGCAAATTCGAGAAAGGCCTGGAAAGCAGTTCTGGACGGGACGTAATGCGAAGAGATGTAGATGGCATTCGGCTCTTTGTTGGGTAGAAGGCGAGTTGTGACCTTGAGGCCGGGTACGACCGCAGCTGGCTCCTCTTTGACCAAAGGCTCCGCCCGCATGCCAGGCACAGTATTCACCAGTTTGTCACCCTCTGCGTCCCCACCCCTTCCTTGCTTGTTGTGTCTAGTTTCTGAATCGAGTGATGCAAGCTGTCGTCGAAGGTACTCTGATGCCCTTTCTAGGTATACTCGTTTGGTGATGAGCGGTTCTGTGTAGCTGCTGGGTATCTCGTCCCCGAGTTCGAGAGTGTCGGGATCGTAGAGGTATATCTTCACCTCGGGCGAGTTATCTCCTCCTAAAGGTCCCCATACTGGCAAAAGAACCGGGTTTAGGTCGTGTTTTCCTTCCTTCCGACGCAGCCGCTTCAAACCGGGAATGTGTTGTTCAGGTTCACTGTGCGATGTGACCGTTTGATCTGTGTTCTTGGGCATGGTAGCTGGTTAGAACTTGAATCTGTGAGGTGCTAGAACTGGACTGTTAGGCGGAGGCATTTGAACCATGGGTAGCGACCCAATTCTCTTAGTTCTATCAGTGGATGATCCGTTGAAGTTCAGTCGTCCCTAGAAAGTTCGAGGCGGGCGCCGGCTTTGCTGCTGTCGTAATCCATCCTCACAGCTTCTTTTAGTAGTCGTATGAGCGGTCAACGGCAGGAATGATTGGATTTCGGAAGCTTAACAATGAGCGTGTGATTTTCGAACCATCCTGGCATTTTGGAATATTTAAAGGAGAATGGGACGGTGGAAGAGTTGATTGACTTCAGGTTTGGGTGAAAGAACTCGTGACCTAAGTTAAAGAAACGTGTTCATGATGACGATTGTATTCACACTAATCGCCATCTGGTAGTAATCATACTGCGAAGCTGTGAACGACCGTGCTATGCAGGGCATGGTCGCCCTATGGTTCTGCATGCAAATATTCGAATTTCGCCCTCCAATAGAGAACGGCGGGTAGGATCAATTAACTATCTACAGATCTTCGGCCTTGCTAGATGTACATATTTGGTTTTAGTAACATATCCGTACAGCTACTTGTGAAGCGACATCCTTCTGATCAGAGGCTTCCCAACTCGAGCTTATCCTCAGAGCAGCAATACAGTCCACCATGAAAGCGGTTTCCCATATGAAGGCAATTATGGCTCTGGTGATCGGTCCCTGCTGGTCAGTTAATCACATGTACCTCTGTATTTCAGGTGGTTGCATGTTACTCACCCTACATGCTCATCATTGGGGCGAGGGAAAACTGGCTCTTGCCAATCGCCAGGGCTATCTGAAGCATTGCGAAAAATGTACCCCGCAACGGCCTTGTGCTTATGGAGAAGAGCAAGTAAGGAATCACTCTCGCGAAACTTTGACAAGCGTGAAACAACATATGACAGAAGGACTTCTTGCGCACAGTCCATCTCTTCCTTGTCAGTTGATAGGGTCAAAGGGTAAGATGCCACTTTTCCTACGCAAACGGGGTCAGTATAGATGACTTTCATAATAAGAACCTTGTACTTACCATCTGGACTACCGCGCAAGTCGAAGCTGAACTCCAATAGTTTTGCCACCGGTCCTCCATATATTAATTTTCGGGAATGCAGAAGTCTGTAGAGGTTCTTCGCAGCCCTCTTCTGCAGCTGCTCAGCGTGCAAAGACCTGGCTAGCCTGTATACTTGCAAGTGGAATTCAGCGGTCATGGGTCCCTCTCCATGCGGCGGTTTGCGTTGATGGGTATAGTCATCTCCACTATGGGCAAACTCTATGAAAGCCCGAAAAACCTTGCTGGAAGGGACATAGCGAGAAGCGATGTAGATTGTGGAGACACCCTCCTGCTCATGCGTAAGGCGCGCTCCGCTTCTTGTTGATGCTACCACATGCGAGGATTCTGTCTCAAGCTGCTTCTTGCACTCGCTCTCGTTCGTTCGAACAACCATGAACGTCGTATTCCTCTTCGTAGAATCTGATTCTTCATGTGGGACGGTGCGCGTATCCAGTGAGGAAGCTTGCGAATCAAGAAGCCTAAGCTGACGGGCGAAAAACTCCGAGGCTCTTTCCAGAAAAAGACGGTGGATGAAGAAGGGTTTCTCTACGCCTGAACGTAATAGATCTGGTGATTTCTGAGCGTTGTTGTCCTGGCATGCGCTGGTTTCCTCCCTCCTCCTCTCAGTCTCATTGGATGCACGGATAGTCTCAGTCGGATCTTTTGGATCGTAGATATAAACTTTAACAATCGGAGAAGTGTAGGTATCGCCGGAAATTGAAGGAAGTTTATCGACTGTCGCTGTTTTGTTGTCTCGGATGCGCTTTTTGACCGGATTTCGAAAGTCGGTTTCTTCATCGTGAGAGGGACGCTTCGTGATGGGGGTCTGCAGAGGCATAGTTATTGTGCTTGTGTTATCCATGGCGGAGTTTGAATCTTCAGAACCTGCCGGCGCTGTCAAACACTGAATTTTTGGCCCTTTGTCGTGTGTTTTTTCTTTCTGTCAAAGGGAAGCTGGAAGAACCTTCTTCCAAACGTTAGCTCTCGGGAGGCTGCAGACTTCATCCAGCCTTGGTGCCCTCCGACGGGATTATACAGGTTTGCGACGTCTGCAGATCTGCACTGAATCCTCAATAATTGGGGATCTCCAGTGAATTTAGAAACTCCACTTAGTAGTTTTGACTGGTCTACGGAGTCGTGAACTTCTTCTACCCTGCTCATTAAATTTCCATACCTACTTGGCACATTTATAACTACTAGGTATCTCATCACCAAGCTTGAGAATGTCGGGATCGCGGTAGAGGTAGACCTTTACCTGAGGCGTGTTATCCCCTAGAAGATCCCCAAACTGGCAACAGGACCGAGTTTAGGTAGCGTTTTCCTTTTTTCCGCCGTGGTCGCTCCAGGCCAGGGGTCTGGTGCTCATGTGCCTCGGTTTCATCGTGGGGTGCTGCTTTCTGATGTTTGATGGTGGGCATGGTTGAAGACTCGTGTGTTGGTGAGAGACAAAATTCTGAGGGTCAGGATAGGCTTTCTGATCTGAAAGCATGGCGCACTGGGGAAGGTGGTGATGAGAGAGGTTATAATTCGTTAGAAAAGGTTCTTTGGAGCTTTTCGTTGACTGCTGTCCATCCGGTACGGCGAACGGATATGATGATTGTATACTCGTTCGAAGGCATACTTTTGGCCTTTGTATGTTGTGGAGTTTGGAAGTTAAGTATCAGTGTCAAAGAGAAAGAGAAGAAAATGGAAGGATGATGCAGAGTCTCAGTGACTCTTGTCGAATTCGAAAGAACGCACATTGAATAGCGTACCGGGTGCCACACTAGGCTTGATCAAGTATTAATTTTATGTAAGAGCAAGCAAGACTGATTTTCAAAAACAACCACCAACTCAAGAAACTGAGTTTTTGAAATACACCACAACCAACACTCCTCTCCTCTTGATTCTTGGACAGTCTATTCCTCTCATCCTCCTGAACATCGCCATCTACTTTTTATTCAGAAATTCCCTTTTTTGGGAGACTGGTGAAGTCTTCACCTTTTTCAGGGGTTGAAAAACCTCACAACCCCTCTTTCGACGCGTCTCCACACAGTTTTTGGCCTTTTTCTCAACACTCCACGGGCGCCTTGCGCTCTAAGTGGTACACCACCTTCTCCTTCACCATTAGAAGATAATTCTTCACCGGCATCCAATTCTACCCAGAATTCGTCAAA